>PVHX01007161.1:13270-93809 GCA_004024805.1 Geosciurus inauris | reverse complement strand
TTTCACCTCCAGTAGGTGGCGTTGTTCGTTGCTTGCTGGACTTACTCGGCTCGTGTTTCGCGTGTGAGAGTCCCAACCTGGTCAATTTCTGGTTCCCTGATGAAGCTGTCCGTAGAAGATTGTACAGAGCTGCTTTCCGATGTCCCACCTCGATTATACTCCCAGAGGCTCGCAGTAGCTGTCTCCAAACTCCTGTTGTCTGTGTCCCCGTGGAAGTTCCCTTTAGCAGATCTGCTCCCTCCGCTGCTTTGTCTGCCCTGGACTCTGGAGCAGAACTGGTGCGGTCCCAATCTTCCTTTGCAGCGCCGCTCTCGCTGGCGTGCTCCCCAGTGGCTGACGGCTGGGGTCGTGGGACCACGCAAGCTTGCCCAGAACCTGTGTGGTTGATTGGGCCTTGAATCCAAATTTCTCGAGTAGACGCAGTTCCTACCCGCGGCGAGTTCTGCGAAGCCGCGGGGGTCACCCTGCCCCGCGGCCGCTCACGGCTGCCGCTGCTGGATATGCGCTCCGGCAAAAACCGCCTGCACTGCTTCCACGCGAAAGTGAAATTTTCTGTGATGATGACTGTAATCCACTGCCGAAAAGTTGGGTGGAAGAAATTTTTGTGTCAAAATTTTGATCTGTAGCTTGGTGAGACCGGATGGTGCCTCTCTCTACGCCGCCATCTTGCCCCGCCTCTTCTTGCCAAACTTTTATTGAGAATTTTTGCATCTATGTTCATCAGGGATATTGGTATGAAATTTTCTCTCTTTGATGTGTCTCTGTGTGGTTTTGGTATCAGGGTGATACTCGCCTCATAGAATGAGTTTGGAAGGGTTCCCTCCTTTTCTATTTCATGAAGTAGTTTGAAGAGTCTTGGTATTAATTCTTCTTTGTAGGTCTTGTAGCACTCGACTGAGAATCCATCCGGTCCTGGGCTTTTTTCTTGGTTGGCAGGCTCTTAATGGCATCTTTTATTTCCTTGCTTGAAATTGATCTGTTTAAGTTGCATATGACCTCCTGGTTCAGTTTGGGTAGGTCATATGCCTCTAGAAATTTGTCAGTGTCTTCAGAGTTTTCTATTTTCCTGGAGTATAAATTTTCAAAATAGTTCCTAATTATCCTCTGTATTTCAATAGTGTCTGTTGTGACATTTCTTTTTTCATCTCAAATTTTTGTAATTTGGGTTTTCTCTCTCCTTTTTGTTAGGGTGGCTAAGGGTTTGTCAATTTTATTTATTTTTTCAGAGAACCAGATTTTTGTTTTGTCAGTTTTTGAATTGTTTTTTTTGTTTCAATTTTGTTGATTTTAGCCCTGATTTTAATTATTTCCCATCTTCTACTTCTTTTCGCATTCGTTCATTCCTTTGTCTAGAGCCTTGAGATGTAATGTCAGGTCGTTTGTTGATTTTTTTCTTCTTTTAATGAATGAGCTAATGCAATGAACTTTCCTCTTACCACTGCCTTCATAGTATCCCAGAGATTTCGATATGTTAGATTGGAGTTCTCTTTTACTTGTAAGAATTTTTTTATCTCCTCCCTGAGGTCTTCTGTTATCCATGGGTCATTCAATAGCTATTATTTAGTCTCCAGGTGTTGGAGAAGTTCCTATTTTTTATTTTATCATTGACTTCTAATTTCACTCCATTATGGTCAGATAGAATGCAGGGTAGTATCTCTATTTTTTTTGTATTTTCTAAGACTTGCTTTGTGGCATAACATGTGGTCTATTTTGGAGAAGGATCCATGTGCTGCTGAGAAAAAAGTATACTTGCTCATTGATGGATGGAATATTCTATGTATGTCTGTTAAGTCTAAATTATTGTTTTATTGAGTTTTATAAGTCTCTTTGTTTAGTTTTTGCATGGAAGATCTATACAGAGATGAGAGAAGTGTGTTAAAGTCATCAAGTATTATTGTGTTGTGATCTATTTGGTTCTTGTGGTTGAGAAGGGTTTGTTTGATATACAGGGATGCCCCATTGTTTGGGGCATATTTATAATTGTTATGTCTTGTTGATGTATGATTCCCTTAAGCAATATGAAATATCCTTTTTTATCCCTTTTCACTAACTTTGGTTTGAAGTCCACTTTCCTGATATAAGGATGTTTTGTATCTGCTACTGGTAATATGAGTTCCCCAGCTCAGCAGTAGAGCACATTCTTAGCATGTGCAAGGCTCTGTCCTGTGTGCAATTCGCAACACTAAAAAAAAAGTGTGGATATGAATATGTGTGGTGGGGGAAGAGTTCCAAGAGAACATGAATAGGATATGCTATCAGACATACACACACACACACACACACACACACACACACATACATACATACATATATTTTTTTTTTGGACTGGGGATTGAAGCCAGGGGCACTCTACCACTAGGCCATATCTCCAGGTCTATTTTGTATTTTATTTAGATACAGGGCCTCACTAAGTTGCTGAGGCTGGCTTTGAACTGGAAATCCTCCTGCCTCAGCCTCCTGAGCCTCTGGGAATACAGGCATGAGCCACTGTGCCCACTCAGACATCTTAATCTATATACAACCAGAGTTGGAGAGTTCATTTTGTGCTGCTGTAATAAAAAACAAAAGACTGGTAATTGATAATGAACAGAAATTTATTGGCTTACAGTTCTAGACACTGGAAGTCCAAGACCAAGGTGTTGGTGTCTGGTGTGGGCCTTCTTGCTTCATCATACACATGGCAGAAGGCATCATGGACATGAGTGAGAGAGCACAAAGGGCCAAACCTGCCATTTTTTAAGAACCCACTTCCTCAGTAACGAACCCATTTCCTTGATAATGGCATTAACTCAGCCTCCCAGCTATGCTACAGTGTGGATAAAATTTCCATCATATGAACTTTAGGGGACACATTCAAACCACAAGAGGGTGACATGCATTTCACATAAGCCCAAATCTAACTAAAGCTGGCCCTATTTATAGTACCTTTATGAGCTCATCCAAGAAAACAAAATAACAGAATATAACCCATACAACTTCTCCTTGGATTGAAAATATGGCTTCTCCCCAGTGGTCTCAACACATTATTACAGATGAGAGCTTTAAGGGAGAGTTTGCACCCAGTAGAGAACTGAAAATACTTGGTGGTGATTATTGCAACAGATATTCTGATAAACATATTAATGGCAAACCCCCACAGCCACAAAGGAAATTCTAATAAAGAGGTAACTGAATAGAGATGAGTCATGCAGGGAAACCTTCAAGCTGTATCTAAGTAGCCTCTTTTAAAAAATTTTAATACTGCTTCTTAACCACCCTTATGGCAATACAGTTGGGGAACAATACTGATAAATTAATTCTTTAGAGAAAAAGATGTCAGCATTACTTATGTATCTTTTCTTTCCACACACAAATTACATATGTGCTACCTTCCAAGTTCCTTGACATCAGAAATCAAAATAGCCTCCACACTGGATCAGCAATACATGTAATAGCTCTACATTTTATACTCTCTTCTATTACCAGTACATCAGTAAATTGGGTGCTCTGCAGCAGTTTTTTTCTGAATGAAAAAATCATATTTTTTACTTCCATATCCAAAGTGTTTAATTTAAAGTTAATAAACACAAGAAATTAAACCTGGTCTTCTGAGTTTAGGAAAGAGGCTTCAAATTGATGGTCTATAGGTCAATCTTGGTCTGTAGAAGTGTCTTGTTTGGCCCACACAGTAGTCTGAATGAAAGTTTCCAGCTTCTGACAGGGTAATACCAAGTCCATAATCCTGCCTAATAAAAACTGGTTGGAATTTATCACAATTGTCCCTCCCTTTCAGAAAGTACTCAGATTCCCCTATGTGTAAGTGTGATATATTTCACTAATTTACAGTAGTGCCAGGCCACTATAGATACTTGAAAGTGATCTTTTTTTAGAGTCTATAAAAATGGGGATGATATCTACTGTAAAAATTGTTAAGAAATTTTAATAAGAACATATATTAAAAATTGCTAGCACAGTGTCTGGCACCCAAGAGCACTAAAAGAATTTTGTTCTTGACTTTACATGAAAAGCAAAGAAGTGACCTATCTAAGAAATGAAAAAAGCCATAAGTTTGGAAAGAAAAATATACAAAAATATACAAAATTTCTATTACTATGAAGTCATAGTAGCTCATAGGATATTAGCATGATCACTTATCCAACAGAAATGCACACAAGGAGCATATAAGACATGTGCTAGAATGCTCATGGGAACGCTATGTATTAGCCCCACATTGGAAACAATTTACATGCTCACTTATAGTAGAAACGTGGCATACTTATAGAATAGAATAACAAATAGCAATGAGAATGAGTAACTACAACTACACACAACATGGAAAAGTCTCACAAAAATAATAAAGAGCAAAAAAAAGCCAGTCACAAAGGAATAAATGCATTATCATTTTATTTATATAAAATACAAAATCAGGCAAAATTCATCTATGGTATGAAAATTCAGGAGAGTAGCTACTCTGGGGAGAGGGATAGCAGGGATTGGAACATTCCAGGGGTGTTCTATTTCTTTGTGGGTTGGTTATACATATGTATTCACTTTGTGAAAATCATTGAGCTCTACATTTACAATTTGCACATTTTTTGGAATGTGTGATATACAATGTGTGACACTTACATTATATACACATATGTAACCATATGTTATTGTACATAAAGAATAAAATTTACCAAAAAAATTAATCAAGAGCAAAGTTAATTCACAAGATTGGCATTAATTACCATAGAAATGTCAGGAAAATACTAGACTTACACTCAAACACAAGGATACAAAAAAAGCACAATCAATAAAAATCTTCCTGATGGGCAACCCATCAAAGATACTGAGATCTATTAACTGAATTATATGAATGCAAAAAAAAATTGGCATTAAATATAAAAATATTAAACCCATCCTAGTATTTATTCATTCAACTGCTTATTGAATATTCATTTTTGTTACTGCTTTTTAGTATTTTTATTGGCACTTAATAATTATATATAATAGTAGGATTCATCTTGACATATTCAAACTTGAATATAATTTGATCAATTCTGTGTCCAGTATTATATTTTTGGTGATATAATGATAATTGTTAAGGACTGAATTATATCCTCCCAAGACTCATGTTGAAGTCCTAACTCATAGTACATCAAAATGTGACCTTATTTGGAGATAGGGTCAAGTTAAAACAAGATCGTCAGGGTGAGCTCTAATCCAATATGACTGGTATAAGGAGGAGGAGTTTGGATACAGGACACATAAAAGAAAGATAATGTGAAGAGACATAGAGATGACTATTATCTATAAGCCAAAGAGAGAGCCCTCAGAAAGAACCAACCCTGCTGACACCTTGAGCTAAGACTTCTAGCTTCCAGAAGTATGAGACAATAAATTTCTGCTTGTTAAATGGCTCAACTTATAGTACTTTGTTACAACAGCCATAGAAAACTAATATGACACCCTCCCCATCCCTCAGATTCTTAAATGTGCTGTTCTTGACCTCAATAAAAAATATTATATCTAACTACAAGGATGATAACTGCAATAAAGGAAAGCCTATAAAAGGGAAAACAGGAATGATTAAGGATGTCATAAAATGCTTCCTTCCCTGAGGAAGTTCCTTTAAAAGATTCTTTTTTCCCCTTTATTAGTGCATTTTAATTATACAGAATAATGGGTTTCACTGTGGCATATTTGTACACGGAAAAAACATACATTGATTATCTAAGGAAGTTTTTTTAAAATATATTTTTTAGTTGTAGATGGACACAATACCTTTATTTTATTTATTTTTATGTGGTGCTATGGATCAAACCCAGTGGCTCATGTGTGCTAGGCAAGCACTCTACCACTGAGCCACAACCTCAGCCTTCTGAGGAAGTTTTTAACTAAGCTAAGATTTTAAGTAAAAAGAAAGGAACAAGACTTTTAGGTAGAAGAAAGTATTTTAAATCCCCTTTCAGGAAGAACAAAAAGAAGGCAAATAGGGGCTGGGGTTATGGCGCAGTGGTAGTGTGCTCGCCTAGCACGCGGGAGGCACTGGGTTCAGCACCACATAAAAATAAAATAAAGCTATTGTGTCCACCTACAACTAAAAAATAAATATTAAAAAAAAAGAAGGCAAATATTTAGTTCAAAGAAAGTGAGGTGCACATAAGGCTGAAGAGGCAGCTGAAATCCTCATTATGTAGGGGTTTTAGGTCATGTTAAAGATGTGGGAATTTATCTCAAAAAGCACTGGCATGAGACAACCAAACATTGGGTGCCTGATACCATGAAAGGATGTGAAGCACTCAGCATCACCTATGAGTATTCTTGCTAAAAGAGTTGTTCCTAAATCTAGCTGAGCCTTTGGAGCTAACTTCCATTTATAGGAAATATGGGAAATGGGAGAACAAGTTAAATAATCCCATAAGGAAGTAATCAGACAAATCCAAAATGTGGAACATTCTCAGTAACAACCAAGTCAGTTCACACAGAGAAAAAACAGGAGAAAAGATATACTCTAGAGGACTAGACCAATTAGATCTCAGGAACATTGTTTAGATGCTTACTGGAGCAACTCAGTTTTTTTTTAAGCAATTGGAGAAATTTGAATGTACTACTAATGATACTAAGGAATTACTGTTATAAAATTTTAAAAATATGCTGCCTTCCCATTGAAGGTGTGATCTTGATAGCAGATACTGTATGTAAAATAGGTATCTAGGATGCATGGTTAATGCTTATGCTGAATCTAAGCATTTCAAATTTAGCAAGAAGATCAAGAAGCACTGAGAAATAATCTGTATCTTTTCAGAATTATTGAATTTTAGAGTTTTGAAATGACAAGAGAAATTATCCAAAATAAATTCATCTTGCTCTCTCTGCTTTCTGATCATCACATGAGCTCCTTCTCTCTGCCACACTCTTCTGCTATGATGTTCTGCCTCACTATGAGCCCCGAGGAATGGAGCTGTCTTTGGAATGAGACCTCTGAAACCATGAGCTCCTAAATAAACTTTTCCTCCCCTAAAATTATTCTCATCAGGTCCTTCAGTCACAGCAGTGAAAGAGCTAACTAAAACAGAAATTGGTACTGAGAAGTAGGGTCGCTCCTGTGACTAACCTGACCCGTGGTTTGTAAGGTTGTGGAGCTTTTTGGAATTGGTGAGAGGGATTTTGAGATGTGTAGCAGCACAAGCTTGAAATGCTTTATATTATTGTAAACAGAGATTAATGGCCAATTCTGATGGGAGTTCAGAAGAACAGAATGCCAATAGAACTGTGAAGACAAGGCTCAAGAGGGTTCAAGAAAGGAGGACTCTATTAAAATTTGAAGTAGTGGCCATTCATGTTTTGTTCTGGCTGAGAAATTGTCTGCATTTTGCCTGTGTCCTGAGTCTTCCTGTGAGGCTGATTTTAAAAGTGATGGACTTCTTAATCTTGTGGAAGAAATTTCTAGACAGCATAGCATTCAGGAAATGGCATGGATATTACTGGTAGCTTTTAGCCAAATTTATTATGATATTTAAGAGCAGAAAGCAGAGCAGAAATATTTGAAAAAACTGAACTTGAAAGGCCAGAGTAAAACTGAGGCTAAGGAAGTTGCAAGTATTAAACATATTACTGCCACTAAAGAAATCCTGAAGACTTTGCCCAAGAGACACTAAGAAAGATGGCTTGAGAGCATCTCAGGAGCTGGCAAGACCACACTCATCTCAAGCTCAAGGGCGTAAAAGATAAGATTATCTTGAGAAGGGACCAGTGGGGCACCCTTCTTGCACAGGGGGCCTAGGGAGTTTTTTCAACATGGTCAGCTACCTAGACACTTAGAGGCTGCTGCAGCCAGGGTCCCTGGAAGCTTGGCTATTGCTTGAGATGGTGGCAGACCTTGGCATCAACCACGTAGTGCTAGTTTTGCAGGAATGCTGGATGCTCAAGTTAGTGAGTTATGGAGGCTCCCACCAAGATTTCAAAGGAAGGCCTGAGAGGCTAGGCAAGGTGCAGCAGAGTCATAGTCCCTGTGGGCACCCCCTAAGTAAGCAAAGTGAGGAGGAAGCTGAAGCTGCAGTGTAGACCCGCAAGATTAAGAAATGCCAGTAATGTGGGATATCGTCCTTGGAAAGCTGCAGGAATCGAGCAGAAATAAGCCAACAAGAAGGCCATTCAGACTGCAACCAACAAGGTCACAGGGACAGAGGTACACAAGCATTTTGGAAAGAACATCACAATGTCATGTGTCCCAGATGCCAGATGTGGAGTTACAGGACCTGTTTGCCCAGATGGATTTTGGTCTTGCTTTGGTCCTATCCCTTCTTTCTTTCTTTTTGGTCCCGGGGATTGAACTCAAGGGTACTCGACCCCTGAGCCACATCCCCACCCTTATTTTGTGTTTTATCTAGAGACAGGGTCTCATAGAGTTGCTTAGCACCTTGCCATTGCTGAGGCTAGCTTTGAACTTGAGATTCTCCTGTCTCAGTCTCCCAAGGTGCTGGGATTACAGGCATGTGCCACCACGCCTCTCCTATCTCTTATTGAGATGTGTAGCAGCACAAGCTAATTGTGTGAATGGAAATATTTACTCTGTACCATTATATATGGATACTTGTGAATTGCTTTCAATTTTACAGGAGCTCACAATGCAAGATTGCCTTGAGCCTCAGAGAAGGCTTTGGACTTGAACTTTTAGTAATCTCAGAACTGATAAGATAATGGAGACTTTTGGGAATGGACTAAATGTATTTTGTATTGTCAGATGAGTATGAGCTTTTGGGGGCCAGGGGTGAAATGTTATGGTTTGGATGTGAGTGTCCCCTAAAAGCTCAGGTGTGAGACAATGCATGAAGGTTCAGAGGAGAAATGATTGTGTTGTAAGAGTCCTAACCCAATCATTGAATTAATCCCCTAATAGGGATTAACTGAGTGGTAACTGAAGTGGTAGGGTGTGGCTGGAGGAGGTGGGGCATTAGGAGTGTGGCTTTGGGGTACATATTTGTATCTGGCAAGTGGAGACCTCTATCTGCTCTCTGATCACCACATGAACTACTTCTGTCACACTGTTCTGCCATGATGTTTTGCCTCACCGTGAGCCCTGAGGAATAAAGCCTGCTCACTCTGGATTGAAATCTCTGAAATCATGAGCCCCTAAATAAACTTTTACTCCTCTAAAAAAATTAAATTCATCTTAAACATGAGGAAAAGGGCACCGAGCTCAGTAGGGGTACAGCTGATCTGTAAGGCAGGCTTCTGTGTGGTGGCCCTATGTTATTCTTCTTTCAGTGTAGATTACAGGGAGGCTCTTTTTTTTGGTACTGAAGGTTGAACTCAGGGGCACTCCACCACTGAGCCAGCCCTATTTTGTGCTTTTGTTTTATGTAGAGACAGGGTCTCACTGAGTTTCTTAGTGCCTTGCCATTGCTGAGGCTGGCTTTGAACTCACGATTCTCCTGTCTCAGCCTCCCTAAGTACTGGGATTACAGGCTTGCACCACTGCCCCCGGCTTACAGGGAGGTTCTTATAGCTTCCAAGCGCCATAGCTCACAACTCAATTATTTCTCCTTCCCCATTTCATTTGTGTTCTTACTCTTCCTCCCAACTTTTATCTCCATGCATTTCAATTTATATTCACTTGACAACTTTCACTTTCTTTAGGAAAGCTGCCAAAGGTAATGATAATAACTGAGAAGGAATCATAATAAGCAAAGGGAAAACATTTCAAAATCAAGGTAAAATTAAGAGAAAAACAACAACAGCTGCTACTTCAAGCTTTTTCCAGATTGATATAGCTACTTCATCCCCCTGGCCTTCATGGTTACATTTTGTTCCTAAATTATGTCAGTGAACCCATAGGAGCTTGCTATCAGTTACACAAATCTCAAAGGAAAGAAGGTCTTAAACCATTGGAACCTAAAGAATCTATGTGGCTGAAATACCCTCTCATGTTCCCTTCCATTTTTCTGTCCTTTTAAAAAAATTACAGCTAATGAAAAACCAGAAATAAAAATATTATTAGTTATTATAAGCATCTTAATAATATATTGCTTTTAAACTATGTATGTTACTTTAGTAAAAATATTAAATTTTAGAAAACTAAAGTATATCTAGCACCATTTAGACTATATGGAAAAATTAAACTCAGCCAATACACTTATGGATTTACACTATATGCCAGGCAATCAAAATATGAGTTTAGATAATAAGTTAAACTAACATCAACTATTCCAAAGAATGACAATTATAGCATACAAAGGGATAGAAATGGGATAGAAATGTGGGATTAATTAAGTATAAACTAAGCAGAGAATATGTGCTTCTGGGGCCTACTACATAGAAATGATCACCATCTTCTACTAAATTTCTCCATCATGTTATATACATACATTATACATATAAATTATCACTAATCCTCATAACAAATCTAGATCAGGCATATTTTACAAATGAGTAAAAGATAATACCAGAATTTTAATATAAGACTGACTACAAGTTCATATTCTTCCCACTATAAAATAAAAAATACACATCCAATTTAAATTTAGGAGGAAAAAATGTAT
Source organism: Geosciurus inauris (assembly GCA_004024805.1). Classification (NCBI taxonomy): domain Eukaryota; kingdom Metazoa; phylum Chordata; class Mammalia; order Rodentia; family Sciuridae; genus Geosciurus; species Geosciurus inauris. Next base: position 83,301 of record PVHX01007161.1, on the reverse strand, counting down.
GTTTTTTTGTTCCTATTCTATGTGATAGCAGCTAATTTTTATCGTATCCCATGGTCAAGGCTGACATTCTAGCTGCTATGTTCTGATGTGGCATAAGGACAGAAAGGTGTTCTGATTGGTTGATGTCTATTCTGCTTGATTGGTGCCCCTGTCATATTGATCATTAATGATTTTGACCATCACACCTGTACAAGGCACAGAACTCTGAGTTCTCAATCAAATACTTCAAATATTTACATATTTGAAGTCATAAAATAACACTTTTTATTACACATTTTCTATGCCTATAGGTATCCCAGTTCTACTTACGTGCAAACCTTGGCGGGTCTTCCCTCTAGGTAAGAACATGTCAAGATGCCAAACTTTAGTAGAACCCTACCTTTGCCATATTTACATATGCCAAATCATGGGGCACATCTTTAAATCAGCAGTACAAAATTATTATACTCTAGCTTTTTGCCAGCCAGTCAACCTTGAAAGATCATCCTGCTTTTTCTTGCATTACACAGAAAAAGGACCTCAGATGTTTTTTTCCTAAAAATATCAAGGATTCAAAAATTGAGAAATGAAGATTTTAAGAAGCCAACTTGAAATCATAACAAAAGAAGTGTGATTTACTTCCATGAGCTTCATATGCTAGATTTATTTGTAAGTTATTTATGCCAAAACTAGTTTGCCTGTAAAATGTTATACAAGCTCCCTCAACTGGCTAAAATACAGAACTACCAAAAAACATGTTCCATTAAATTGATTGTATCATCTTCTTCAGAAATTTCTGAAACTCCAGCCTGAGATCGAAGAATGGATATGATGTCATTAGACAATTTGTCAAAGCCATTCTGTAAACATATATTTGCCAATTTTTGCCACATTTCTAGGGAGCAATATGAATCATTTATCACAAGATGTTCTACTGCATCTGAGAAGAAAAATACAATATTACAGTATAGTACTTATTTGATAATCCACACTTAGTGATTCTTCTTGTTTCTATTTTTAGTACAGGGGACTGAACCCAAGGGTGCTTAACCACTGAGTTCCATCCTCAGTCCTTTCTATTTTTTGAGACAGGCTTTCACTAAGTTGCCTAGGACCTCACTAAATTGCCCAAGCTGGCCTCAAACTTTCGATCCTCCTACTTTAGCCTCCCAAGTCACTGGGGTTACAACCATGTGCCACCATGTGGGGCTTAGCAATTCTTGAAAAATAAAAAGGGACATAATTTCAACTCAGTTACTTTTTTCAACTCAGAACTCTACCCAATTTTCATTAAGTTTAATAATACAACATTTAGCATGCTTAGACTAGCTCAGGGTAAGTTCTCCCCTTTTATCATTACCCTTTCGTATCTCAATTCAGCCCTCTACCATTTTTCACATTCCGCACTTCTCCATTCCTCTCCTTTTTGGTAAGATAGCAGGAAGTAAAGGCTATAAGGCAGGGAGCTCAGAAAGTGAAGAGCGTGGGTTCTTCCTTATTCACAGATCCTAGAAGGCACTACTAGAAATTATCAAATAACTAAGGATTTATTGCTTGAATTCTCATGATTCTTCAAGAACTTCTGTAAATGCCTTCGTAGTGCTGTCCCAAGGGTTTCAGAAACTCTTAGGGAAATCCTCCATCCTTTCCCTAAATAGAAGCCTCTTAATGATGTGGCTTCTATAACAAATGTTTTTCTAAGAGAAATGAAATAATTTTGTTTTTAAAAGAAATCTAATGACATTATTTACTTTTGAAAGTCAATTACAGTGACTCTGTGATCTATCAATTGATGCAATTAATTTTTTTCTTTTTTTTATAAGTGCATTATGATTATACATAATCGTGGGATTCTAGAAAACAAATTTCTTACCAATTACCTGTGTTATTTAGTGATACTTCATAAAAGAGTATCTCTCTTTGGAATAGTCATTGCTATTATTTTATTTCTACCACAATTGTTATTTTCCTATCAAATGTTTTATATGATATCTGTAATAAGAATTTCAAAATATTAAATTATCATCACAAATATATTTTCAGGCAATTTCTTTCCTTGATGATAGACAATAACTTAAAATCAAATTGTCACCAGACATGTATGGTGGTGAACATCTATAATTCCAGCAATTTGGGAAGCTGAGGCAGGAGGATTACAAGTTTGAGACCAGCCTCAGCAACTTAGTGAGGCCCTGAGCAACTTAGTGAGATTCTATCAAAATAAAAAATGAAAAGGGCTGGGGATGTGACTCAGTGGTAAAGTACCTCTGTACTTTACTCAACCCCCAGTACCAAAAAATAAAAATAAAAAGTAAAATAAAGCTGTCTGCTCAAACTCATGGTAAATTTAAAAAGGAGAAAAAAAGTGATTTTTTTTTTATTCTCCATCCCACTGCAGTTAGATTTAGAATGATTATCATATTAAATATGCATCTATTTGGTTTAGGAATTAAAATGCACATTTATATCCAAATAATATTTAAAATTCACATGAAGTATTGCTAAAAGTACACATATGTTAATATATATAAAGTTTTTATAAAAGTGTTAGCTATACAATTGTTATTGCATTCCCCTCAGGCTTTAAGAAGATTTTCTCTTCATTCTAATTCCCTTAAGAAATATATAGTATTGTCAATAGACTATTATTGACATGGTGATTTTTATATTTATAAACTCCTAAAGTTAACTATTTTTTTTTTTTTTTTGCAGGGAATACTAGGGATTGTACTCAGGGGTACATTACTACTGAGCTATACCCCTAACTCTTTTTATTTTTGTATCTTGACATAGGGTTCCACTAATTGCCCAAACTGGCCTCCAATTTGAAATCCTCCTGCCTCAATCTCCCAAGTAGCTCCCATTATAGCATGTGCCATTGTGCCCAGGCTCAAATGAACTCTTGCTAAGAAAGGACCCTATGGAAAATTTGAGTTAACTTGTACATAATTATCTTGAACCTTTCCCTAAATAACCCACTAATATTTTTCACAACGTTTTACTCTACTTACCTTTGCCACCTTTGTTTATTTCTTGAAGTAGCTTAATGCCAACTTTTTCCATATTTACAGAGAATAGATGAAGTATGGAAAGTCCGAAAGATAAAAATGGTGGTCTCCCATTCTTTTCTTCAGTGAGACATTGAATTAGTTCAGTTTGAGGACATAATGTTATCAGCTTTATCAGGTCATCTGAAAGTAAAAATGAAAAATTGTATTTCAGCACCCTGGTATAACCTAGGCATTTAAGAATTCTGAAATGAACATTATTTCCTTAATTTTTTCAATTTTAATACTTATAGTTTAGAATATTATATATGATGGATAAGTCCAGTAATTTAAAAATGGCCTTATATAGCCTGGTCCAGCATATCCATTAAATTTATCTTTAAGACTATATATTTCCAATACTATCCAATTTACTAATGTTTTAAGAAAATGCATAACAAATTTTAATGTCTACGATGAAAGTCAATTAGCTCCATCTTAACTATTTTTTTTTTAAATATTTTTTTAGTTCTAGATGGACATAATGTCTTTATTTTATTGCTTTGTATGTGGTGCTGAGGATCGAACCCAGGGCCTCACGCATGCGAGGCAAGCGCTCTACCGCTGAGCTACAATCCCAGCCCTCCATCTTAACTATTTTCATGACAAATTACAAAAGAAATATCCTACTTATCAATATGTATAAAAGTTTTTATAATGTAAGTTTAAAATAATACCTATTTTATCAGTGATCTTACAACTAAAGTCCAGAATTTGAATGTACACAAATAAGAAGGCTCTTCTATTTACCAGAAGTAAAGTCCTTGAATTGTTGTATATATTCCACAGCCCCATGGATCTGACCCTGTTTACACAGGCAAAGAAGAACTTTCTTATGCAGGCCACATTCACTGTAGATAATCTGAGCTAAAGCCAGACACTTAGCCTTGTTAAAAGTATCTTGTTCCCCATAATCACAAATCACATCCCCAGCCTTCTCTGAAAATGTCAGCCTAAAGCAAGCAGATAAATAAGGCACACATTAGAGAATTCTTGATGAGTAGCTGAGACTGAAATACTTGAAAATTCAGCATAGAAGAACTGAATTCTCTATACCTTATAATGATTCCAAATTAGCAGACAATTGATGTAAAAGAAATTAAATATATCTGAGATTTAACAACAAAATGAATAAGTATTATTTTGTGGGAAGACATTTTGGTGAAACTGATATCAAGTTTTTAAAACATCTACAAACCCCATCAACTCAGGAGGCTGAGGCAGGAGGATCACAATTTAGCAAGACCCTGTCTCAAAAGAAAAAAAAAATTAAATACAGATTAAAAAAAAATCTATGAACAAAGATAAACTCTCCTGAAAAGACTGACAGTATTTAAAACTGCAAGGTAAACAAAAATTCTCTTATAATTGGGGGTTACAATATTCTCAGCAGCTATGTAGAGTCCAGATTCCAAATCCTGTAGAATATAAAGAACTTATTAATTATTGGTTAAAGATAGAATAATCTCACCTCAAAATTAGTGATAGATCTTCCAAGCATTTGTACTAAAAAGAAAGCAGAAAAAGCATGACAGCATTGTTACTTTTAAAATTTGTTATAGATTTATAAGAAGCAACAGGAGAGAAAAGACATAACTGTGCCTATTAGGAAAGACTGAAACTGAAAAAGCAGTTCTTTTGAGATAGCTTGATTGAATAGATTTCATTTGTCGTCGTCTTCTTTTTTTTTTTTTTTTTTTGGTACTAGGTGTTGAACCCAGGGGTGCTTAATCACTGAGTCACATCCCCAATCCTTTTCAGTTTTTATTTTGAGACAGAGTCTCACTAAGTTGGGCCTTGATAAGTTGCTGAGGCTGGCTTTGAACTTGCAATCCTCCAGAGCAGCTGGGATTATAGGTCTGCACCATGCCTGGCTACCATCATATTTTAATTTGCCATCTTCACACACAATTGAAGTGAATCATCTGCACTATTGCAGTAACTCTACCTAGAACTCGTCAGTATGAGCAATAAGAACATTTGGGTATAATTAAAGATATCACTTTTCTGTTTGATAAAGGCTTGGTAACCAAGGTCATCCTACCAGGCAAATCATCAAAACCAACCGAAGTGCAAGAATAAAAAATGTTAAACTAGTTGACATAAGAGAAAGCTAATGAGTACTGATTAGTATGGATGAATCTGAAAATAATTATAAGTGAAAGAAGCCAATCCAAGAAGAATAAAGAATACATAGCTGTATAATTCCATTAATATAAAATTCTAGAAAATATAAACTAATCTACAATAATAGAAAGCCAATCTGTTGTTACCTGGGGATAGAGAGGGAGGCAGTCAGAGTAAGGAGGTGGAGGAAGAAAGAAGCAATACAAAGAAGTATATGGAAACATTTGAGAGTTATGGATATATTTATTATTTTGATTATGGACATTTCATGAACATACACTTATGTCAAAATTTGTCAAATTCTAAACATGTCAAGTTTTTGTCAGCTATAGCCCATTAAAGCTATTTTTTTTATAAAACTCTTCAAATTATATCCTCTATGTGTAGCTTATTGCATATAAATTTTGTCTCAATAAAGTTATAAAAAAGAGACCTAATATCCTACATAGTAACAGGAGCTACAGTATGTCCCACTAACTCTCCTCTTATGAGCTTCTGCAAGAATTATAACCACAGAATTCTGCAGAAGTTGTGCCTGAATACTTTTGGGGGGGGGGGCAGGTATTGCGGATTGGACTCAGGGGCAGTGGATCACTGAGCCACATCCCCAGCCCTATTTTATATTTCATTTAGAGATAAGATCTCACTGAGTTGCTTAGTTCCTCACTTTAGCTGAGGTTGGCTTTGAACCTGCAATCCTCCTGCCTCAGCCTCCCAAGCTGCTGGGATTACAGGCGTGCCCTGAAAATACTTTAATGTGAGAAGCAAATAGAACTAGTTTGTGCAGATGGTTGACTGGGATAGATGCCACCCAAATGTCCCACCCCAATTCTCCCTACAGGGCCAGGATATTCTTCCCTAGCTGCTCTGGGTGTTGGCTGCCAGTCGTTCACGGGTGCCTCTCTGCCTCCTGGGAATTTATGTGCTTCCACTCCTCCAGGTAGCCCATAGCTCTTGACTGATAGAGGAATACAAAAGATTGGTCCCTTGCATCAAGGAAGAACAGCTCTATAGTGTGGTTTATGCTCCTGAGCAATAAATTAGGCCAAGTAGATTTTGTCTGAGGCTATATCCTTGCTTGACTCTTTTCCTTTCCCTATTCTATTTCACTCATTCCCTAATGTATATCCTGAGAAGCCCTCCCTTTATCAATTATGTGCACCCAAATTCTTGTCTTCAGGCTTTGGTTCTAGGGAACCTAACCTCAAAGAGCTAGCAAAAACCTGCCAATCTGTGCTGAGATTCAGCTTAAAGAAGTCACCTTTTGCCTGTCACCTTGCCTGGTTTATGTGTTCTTATAAATACCATCTTGGTCCACATTCTTCCTGCTTGTATACTGTCTCCTGGCTTTATTCTTTACATGTTCCCATAGCCTATCCAGAATCAGATTTGAATCTACCTTTTCCCTTCTAATCAGTGTGACTGATCAATCCTTCTCTACCCTTATTGTTCAACTTCCATCTACCATTAGGTTCTCATAAATCATCTTGTGAAGTGTTGTGCATCAACTCTTTTTGGGGGCTTATTGTGACTAGGCCTCATTACTCTATGAATGCTTAGTAAATACTTTGTGATTAACTGCAATAGGGACTTGATGTAAATGCTCAAATAATGTATCGATATAAAATCTATTATAATTTTTAAACCAAACAATGTCACAATTAAAATTTAATTTTGCTTACTTTTCCTGGGTGACCCAGTTGATAACTAAATCCAACCGTTTTTCAGATAATCCACATTTGATTCCTTCTAGGGTTAGATCTGCATCAACAGGATGTCTAAAAGCACGGCTTGTGCTAAATATAGCTTCAAAAAATAAGAGTAATGGAAGAGGTTTTCCTTTAATTTTTCCAACAGCTACAAAAAGAAAGAATGTTTGAGTCAAACATTTTAAGAGATAGTTTGCTTTTTCTTATGTCATATTACTATTTTCATCTCTGCATTTTTCTAAAAGCTTAGTATTACATATAGATTAAACTTTATATTTTGGATTAGGATTAAATATCATTATTTACACCATGTGAAGATGGAGGCAGAGATTAGAGTGATCTGTCTACAAGCCGAGATACACAGAAAAGTGGCAAACAATGACTAGAAGGTAGGCAGTCCCCCTTGGAGTCTCCAGAAGAAAGCAACCCTGCTGACACCCTGATTTCAGACTTTTTGCCTCCAGAACTGTGAGAAAATAAATTTATTTTATTTCAAGTCACAGGAGTCTCCCATTAAATGGTACAAATCTGCTGTGACCAAAACAACTCAAACACTGATTTGAATACAGAAAACAAAACATGCAGTTACAAACACATGGAGGACAAAATTCCTCATGCAAACTATATTGCTTTATGATCAAATGAGAAAAATATAAAACTGGATATTCAGAACTTCATATTTAGCCAGACTATATACCCCAACTTTGAAAGTAATTCAATGAGAATAACAAATTGGAATCTTTAAAATAATGTGTATTAGTTGTACAAAATAAATGGGTTTCTTGGGGCTGGGGCTGTAGCTCAGTGGTAGAGTGCTTGTCTGGCAAGTGTGAGGCACTGGGTTCGATCCTCAGCACCACATATAAATAAAAAAATAAAAGTTAAAATTAGTTTCTTTGTGGCATTTTCATACATGCATTTAATGTATTTTGCTGTATATTTATCCTCACTGTTATCCTCTCTTAGCACTTCCTCCCTGCCCCTGGTCCCTTTCGCCTTCCCTAATAGTACCCTTTCTACTTTCATACTGCCTCTTCTGCCTACTCCAGATTCCACACAAGAGAAAACATGTGATACTTGTGCATCTGGGTCTGGTTTATTTCACTTAACACAATGAGCTCTAATCCCATCTGCTTTCCTGTAAATGACATGATTTCATTCTTTTTCATGGCTGAATAATATTCTATTGTGTGTATGTGTATGTATATATATGAACTGGTAAAAATGTGATATCTGGATGTACACACACACACACATATAACAGTTAATTTGTTGATGGGCATCTAGATTGATTCCACAACTTGGCTATTGTACATAGTGCTGCAATAAACATGTATATGCAGGTATCTCTACTATATATGGCAGTTCTATTTTTGTTTGAGGAAACTCCATATTAATTTCCATAGTGACTGTACTAGTTTACACTCTCACCAACAATATATTCCTTTTCCCCTGCATCCTCAAGAGCATTTGTTATTTTTGTTTTATTTTCTTGATAACAGCCCATCTGACTAGAATGAGATGGAATTTCAGTGCAGTTTTGATGGGCATATCCCTGATAGCTAAAGATGTTGAGCATTTCTTCATATAAGTATTGGCCATTTGCACTTCTTTTGAGAAGTGTGTTCAGCTCATTTGCCCATTTATTAATTGGATTGCTTGTTCTTTTGGTGTTAAGTCCTTTATATATTCTGCATATTAATTCTTTTTCAGATGAATAGCTGACAAAGCTTTTCTTTCATTCTGTTGACTACTTTGCTGTACAGAAGCTTTTTAATTTGACATATCAAATTAAATTTGTCCATTCTTGCAATTATTTCCTGAGCTACTAGAGTCTTGTTCAGGGCCCTGTTGTCTATACCAGTATCATGAAGAGTTTCCCCTGTTTTCCTCTAATAATTTCAAATTTTCAGGTCTTACATTAAGGACTTTGATCCATTTTTAGTTGATTTTTGTGAGGAATAGGGATCTAGCATCAATTTTCTACACGTAGATACCCAGTTTTCCCAGCAACATTTATTGAAGAGGATCTAGCATATGTTTTTGGCTCTTTTGTCAACAGTCAGATGACTGTAGAAATGTAGGTTTATTACTGGGTCCTCTATTCTATTCCATGACTCTATGTACCTATTTTTATAACAATACCATATTATTTTTATTTCAATGGCTCTATGGCATATTATGAAATCAGGTATTGTGATTCCTCCAACATTGTTCTTTTCACTCGGGATTGCTTTGATTATTCAGGTGTTTTGTGCTTCCATATGAATTTGATTATTTTTTCCAGTTCTGTGAATAATGTCATTGGTATTTTGATGGGGATTGTATTGAATCTGTAGATAGCTTTCAGCAGTATGGCCATTTGAACAATATTAATTCTCCCAACCCATGAACATGAGACATCTTTCCATCTTCTAGTGTTTTCTTCAATTTTTTTTCAGTGCTTTATAATTTTCATTGTAAAGGTCTTTTAACTCCTCAGTTAGGTTTATTCCTACTGTTTTTTTTTTTTTTTTCTTTTTGAGGTAATTGCGAATGGGACTGTTTTCTTGATTTCTTTATTGGTGTATATAGGAAAGCTACCAATTTTTGTATGGTGGTTTTGTATCCTACTACTTTGCTCAATTTATCAGTTCTGAGACTTATGGTAGACTCTCCAGGATTTTTCAGGTATAGAATCATATCATCTACAGAGCTACTTTGACTTTCTCCTTTTCTATTTGTATCCTTTTAATTTTTTTCTCTTGCCTGATTGCTTTACTAATGTCTTTAGTGCTAAACTGAGTAAGAGTGTTAGAAGTGTACATCCTTGTCTCATTCTTGATTTTAAAGAAAATTCTTTGGTTTTCCCCATTCAGTATGATGTTGGTTATGGATTTGTCACATATAGCCTCTTTTATGTTGAGATATGATCCTTGGATATCTAATTCATTAAAGGCTTTTATCCTGAAGGAAAGCTGAATTTTATCAAAGGTTTTTGTTTTGTTTTGTTTTGTTTTGCATCTGTTGAGATAATCATGTAATTTTTATCTTTGATTCTATTTATGTAGTGAATTACATTTATTAATTTGCAAATGTTGAACCAGTCTTGCATCCTGGAATGAGGTCAAGTTTTTCTCAGTATACATTTTTAATGTGATACTGAATTCAACTATTATTGAGGATTATGCATCTATGTTCATCAAGAATATTGGTCTATAGTCTTCTCTTTTTTTTGATATGTTTATCAGGCTTTGGTAGTAGGGTAATTTTGGCTTTGTAAAAAGAGTTTGGGAGAGTTTCTGTGTATGTCTTTGTCCCTTTGTGGAGTAAATTGAGAAACACTGGTATTAGTTCTACAAAGTCTGGTACAGTTCAGCAGTGAATCCCTCTGGTCCTGGGCTTTACTTTGCTGAAGACTTCATTACTACTTCAGTCTGAATGCTTGTTTTTGATCTATTTACATTTTACATCATCTTGATTCAACTTTGGCAGGTCATATGTCTAGAAATTTATTGCCATGTAGAATTTAAAAATATTTCCTGATCTCACTGGTATTTGTTGTAATGTTCCCCTTTTCATCTCTAGTTTTATTTGGTTCTTCTCCTTTGGTTAGTTTTGTTAAGGATTTGTTAATTTTATGTTTTGAGAGAACCAACTCTTTTGTTTCATTGTATTGTATTTTTAGTCTTTTTTATTGCTCTCTGACATTTCTTTTCTTCTACTGATTTGGGGGCTTGGTTTGTTCCTGTTTTTTTTTTTTTTTTTTTCTTTTTTGAGGGGGAACCACTGGGAATTGAACCCAGAGGCACTTAACCAATAAGCTACATTCCTAGCTCTTTTATTTTAAGAAAGGGTCTAAGTTTCTTAGAATCTCATTAAATTTCTAAGGCCAGCCTTGAACATTCAATCCTTCTGCCTCAGCCTCTCGAGCCACTAGGATTACAGGTGTACATATGAGGCCTGGCTTGCTCTTGTTTTTCTAAGGCCTTGAGATGCAGCAGTAGGTTATTTGAGATTGTTTCTCTAATGCAGGCATTTATGGCTATACACTTCCCCCATAAAACTTCTTTTGCTGCGTCCTGTAGGTTCTGGTAGTTTGCTTTCATTTTCATTTGATTTAGGGATTTTTAAAAACCCCTTCCCCTGATTTCTTTAATGATCCAATGCTCAAAAGAGTATTGTTCAATCTCTATGTTTATACATTTTCTGTAGTTTCTGTTTCTACTTCCATGTAAGATACCATGTAAGAAATGACCAATGGGAGCACAGGATAAGGCCCAAGACCACCTTCAGGGACCACCGTGGGAGCCAAGGCCACTCCCATTGCCATCTTGAGTTACCTCCACTACCGCTGCCACCATCGTTAGTGGCAGTAGTGTCCATCTGGGGTCACCTGCTGGGGACTGGAAGTGAACTCCAAGGTGAGATACAGGTAATCTGTAGTGTCACTACAAGATTATAGGATAGAAACTACAATACCTCAGGATTGGCATTGCAAGAAAGGAAGATACATAATCAACATGAAAAAACAAGGGAAGAAAGTACCCCAACTAAAGCTAGACACTATAATAACAGAATCTATTGACAGCACAGTTGATGAAATGTCAGATAAAGAGTTCAGAATGTATGTAATTAAAATGATCTGCTATAAAGAATGACTTAAGCAAGTAAATACAGGCAAAAATTGATCACTCCAACAAAGAAATAAGAGAGCAAATAAAGGCAACCATTGATCACTCTAACAAAGAGATAAGAGAGCAATTACAGGTAGCAAAAGATTAAAAAAGAGCTAGAGATTGTGAAAAAAAATCAGAAATCCTTGAAATGAAGGAAATAATAAACCAAATTAAAAACTTGAGAGAAAGCATCACCAGCAGACTAGATCACTTGGAAGACAGAACCTCAGATAATGAAGACAAAATATACAATCTTGAAAATAAAGTTGACCATACAGTGAAAATGGTAAGAAATCATGAACAGAACATACAAGAATTACAGGATACCATCAAAAGACCAAATCTAAGATTTATCAGGATAGAAGAAGGCACAGAATTTCAAACCAAAGGAATGCACAATCTCTTCAATGAAATATCAGAGACTTTCCCAAACATGAAAAATGAATTGGAAAATCAAATATAAGAGGCTGACAGGACACCAAATGTACAAAACTACAACAGATCTACATCAAAGCACATTATAATGAACATGCCCAGCATAGAGAATAAGGATAGACTTGTTTTGTTTTTTTTTTTTTTGGTACTGGGGATTGAACTCAGGGGTACTCAACCACTGAGCCACATCCCCAACCCTATTTTGTGTTCTTTTTTTTTTTTTTTTAATATTTTTTTTTTAGTTGTTGATGGACACAATGTCTTTATTTTATTGCTTTGTATGTGGTGCTGAGGATTGAACCCAGGGCCTCACACATGCGAGGCAAGCGCTCTACTGCTGAGCTACAATCCCAGCCCCTATTTTGTGTTCTATGTAGAGACAGGATCTCACTGAGTTGCTTAGCATCTCGCCATTGCTGAGGCTGGCTTTGAACTCGCGATTCTCTTGTCTCAGCCTCCCTAAGTGCTGGGATTACAGGCTTGAGCCACCGCGCCCGGCTAGAGAATAAGGATAGACTTGTAAAGGCTGCAAGAGAGAGGAATCAGATTACATATAAGGGGAGACCAATTCAGATCTCAGCAGATTTTTCAACCTAGACCTTCAAAGCCAGGAGATCATGGAACAACAAATACCAAGCTCTGAAAGAAAATGGATGCCAACCAAGAATCTTATATCCAGCAAAATTGAGCTTCAGATTTGATGATGAAATAAAAACCTTTCATGATAAACAAAAGTTAAAAGAATTTAACTTTTGTTAATGCACTACACAGCATTCTTGGCAGAATATTCCATAAGAAGGAAATGATAACCAACAATGAATATATACAAAGAGAGAAACTACACTAAAAAAAAAAAAAAAAAGGCCAACCAAAGAAGAAAACCAGTCAAGGTAAAAACCAAAACTAAACCAAAATGACTAGGATTACAAATCATATTACAAATCATATAATCCTGAATATGAATGGCCTAAACTCATCAATTAAAAGACACAGACTAACAGACTGGATTAACAAAAAAAGACACAACAATATGCTGCCTTCAAGACAGTAATCTCACAGGAAAAGACATCCACAGATTGAAAGTGAAAGGGTGGGTAAAAACATATCACTCACATGGACCACGTAAACAAGCAGGAGTTTCCATCCTCATATCAGATAAAGTGGACCTCAAACCAAAGTTAGTGAAAAGAGATAAAAGAGGACATTTCATACTTCTTAAGGGAATCATACATCAACAAGACATAACAATCATAAATATGTATGCCTCAAACAATGAGGCATACATGTATATCAAACAAATCCTTCTCAACTACAAGAATGAAATAGACCACAACACAATAATATTTGGTGACTTTAACACAGCTCTCCCACCACTGCATAGATCTTCCAAACAAAAACTAAACAAAGAAACCACAGAACTCAATAAAACAATCAATAATTTAGACTTAACAGACATATATAGAATATTCCATCCATCAACGAGTGAATACACTTTTCTCAGCAGCACATGGATCCTTCTCCAAAATAGACCATATGTTATGTCACAAAGCAAGTCTTAGCAAATACAAAAAAAATAGAGATACTATCCTCCATCCTATCTGACCATAATGGAATAAAATTAGAAATCAATGACAAATTAAAAAATAGGAACTACTCCAACACCTAGAAACTAAATAATATGCTATTGAATGATGCATGGATAACAGAAGACATCAGGGAAGAGATAAGAAAAGTCAGAGGTAAATGAAAACTCCCATACAACATATCAAAACCTCTGGGACACCATGAAGACAGTGCTAAGAGGAAAGTTCATTGCATTAAACTCATTTATTAAAAGAAGAAAAAGTCAACAAATAAATGACTTGACTGTATATCTTAAAGCCCTAGGAAAAGAAGAACAAACCAACACAAAAAGAATTAGAAGACAGGAAATAATTAAAATCAAGGCTGAAATCAATGAAATTTGATTTGATTTGAAAGAAAAGAAACAATTCAAAAAAACTGACAAAACAGAAAGCTGGTTCTTTGAAAAATAAATAAAATTGACAAACCCTAGGCACCCTAACACAAAGAAGAGAGAAAACCCAAATTACTAAAATTCATGATAAAAAAGGAAATATCAAGACAGACACTATTGAAATACAGAGGATAATTAGAAACTATTTTGAAAATTTATACTCCAGGAAAATAGAAAACCCTGAAGACACTGACAAATTTCTAGAGGCATATGACCTATCCAAACTGAACCACGAGATCATATGCAACTTAAACAGATCAATTTCAAGCAAGGAAATAAAAGATACCATCAAGAGCCTGCCAACCAAGAAAAAAGCCCAGGACCAGATGGATTCTCAGTCAAGTGCTACAAGAACTACAAAGTAGAATTAATACGAAGACTCTTCAAACTACTTCATGAAATAGGAAAGGACAGAACCCTTCCAAACTCATTCTATGAGGTGAGTATCACCCTGACACCAAAACCAGACAGAGATACATCAAGGAAAGAAAATTTCAGACCAAAGCTGGGTGTGGTGGCACACGCCTGTAATCCCAGCACTTTGGGAGGCTGAGACAGGAGAATCACGAGTTCAAAGCCAGCCTCAGCAAAAAAGTGAGGTGCTAAGCAACTCAATGAGACCCTGTCTCTAAATAAAACACAAAATAGGGCTGGGGATGTGGCTCAGTGGTCAAATACCCCTGAGTCAATCCCTGGTACCAAAAAAAAAGAAAAGAAAAAGAAAATTTCAGACCAATATCCCTGATGAACATAGATGCAAAAATTCTCAATAAAAGTTTGGCAAATCGCATACAAAAACGTATTAAAAAGATAGTGCAACATGATCAAGTGGGGTTCATTCCAGGAATGCAAGATTGGTTCAGCATACAGAAATCAATTAAGGTAATCCATCACATCAATAGACTTAAAGATAAGAATCATATGATTTTATCAATTGATGCAGAGAAAGCATTTGACAAAATATAGCAACTTTTTATGTTCAAAACACTAGAAAAACTAGAGATAGTAGGAACATACCTCAATTTTGTAAAAGCTATCTATGCTAAACATCATCCTAAATGGAGAAAAATTGCAAGTATTCCCTCTAAAAATGGGAAGAAGACAAGGATGCCATCTTTTACCACTGCTATTCAACATAGTCCTTGAAACACTAACCAGAGAAATTAGACAGACAAAAGAAATTAAAGGAATGCAAATAGGAAAAGAAGAACTCAAACTATCATTATTTGCCAACAACATGATTCTATACTTAAAGGATCCAAAAATTCCACCAGAAAACTTCTAGAATTAATAAATGAATTCAGCAAAGTAGCAGGATATAAAATCAACACCCATAAATCAATTGCAATGTCTATATATCAGTGATAAACCCTCTGAAAGAGAAATTAGGAAAACTATCCCATTCACAATAGTCTCAAGAAAATAAAATACTTGGGAATCAATTTAACAAAACAGGTGAAAGACCTCTACAATGAAAACTACAGGACACTAAAGAAAGAAATTGTACAAGACCTTAGAAGATGGAAAAATCTCCCATGCTCTTGGATAGGCAGAATCAATATTGTCAAGATGGCCATACTACACAAAGTGCTGTATAGATTCAATGCAATTCCAATTAAAATGCCAATGCCATTCCTTATAGAAATAGAAAAGGCAATCATGAAATTCATTTGGAAGAATAAGAGTCCCAGAATAGCCAAAGCAATCCTTAGCAAGAAGAGTGAAGCAGGAGGCATCACAATACCAGAACTTAAACTATACTACAAAGCTATAGTAACAAAAATGGCATGGTACTGATACCAAAATGGTACAGAATAGAAGACACAGAGACAAACCCACATAAACAGAGTTATTTTATACTACATAAAGGAGCCAAAAACATACATTGGAAAAAAGACAGCCTCTTCAACAAATGGTGCTGGGAAAACTGGAAATCCATATGCAGCAAAATGAAACTAAACCCCTATCTCTCACCATGCAAAAAATTCAACTCTATCTTCAAAATTTTTAAAATGCAGTTGGACATGAGTGTCTCAGAATTTAGAAAACGAAGAGACAAGTTCCTAATGTTTGCCTAGACATTTTAAGGTGAGAAAGCAGAGTAAGGAAAGAAAGTTAAGGTAGGACAGATTGAATTTCCACAAAACTGCTTGTTTCTCAGTATGAAGGAAACTACATGGAATGTAGTAGGCTGGAATTATCTTGGAAGGGTCCTCCCAAAGAAGTCACAAGCAAAATATTCAATGTTATTTAAGGATTATACTACATGTCCATTTAGTGAACATTAGGAAAAAAAAGAAGAGGAAGTCACATTCAGGACAGATAACCCCACTTGAGAAAGTCTGTGGAAGTATATGCCATTAGAAGTAGTAGCTGAGAGGAGGATCATAAATCTACTGAGCAATACCTACTGAATAAATAAAAGGTATAGTGGGAAGTCTCTAATAAAGAGAGACTCTCAAAAGCAAAGACTAAAGTCTTTTTTAGCTAAAATGGTCATATACTATATGCAGGAAGCACCAACACCAGATTACCACTACACCACTTGAGTAAGACCTTTCCTGTCCCTTACATAGGTTTACCCTAATATGCTGCCTAGTGAGACAATCCTAATGTATATAAAGTGATATGTCATTATGGTTCTTATTTTCATTTCTTTAACGATTAGTCAGAGCACCTTTTCATATCTGTCAGCCATTGTATATCTTTAGAAAAGTGTCTATTCAGAGCTTTTGCCTGTTTGTAAATCAGGTTGTTTATTCTTGTTATGGAGTTGCATGAAGTCCTTATATATTTTGGCTAGTAATACCTTATCAGATATATGGTCTTTGAATATTTTTTCCCTTTCTTTAAGTTACTTTTTCATTTTGCTGATTATTTCCTTTCTTGTACAGAAACTTTTCAGTTGGATCTAATCCTATTTGTATTTTTGCTTTGTTACTTGTGCTTTCATGTAATATCCAAAATATCACTGCCAATGCCAAGGTCAAGGAACTTTCCCTCTGTTTTCTTCAGATTTTTATTTTGGTTTTTCTTTGGTACCGGGGATTGAACTCGGGGATTGAACTCGACAACTGAGCCACATCCCCAGCCCTATTTTGTGTCTTATGTAAAGACAGGGTCTCACTGAGCTGCTTAGCAGTCTTGCCATTGCTGAGGCTGGCTTTGAACTCACGATTCTCCTGGCTCAGTCTCCCAAAGTGCTGGGATTACAGGCATGCGCCACCACACCCAGCTTCTTCAGATTTTTATATTTTCAGGTCTTATAAATATTTAATTCACTTGAGTTGGTTTTTATGTATGGTGTAAGATAAGTATTCAGTTTCATTCTTTTGCATATGGATATCCAGTCTTATCAGCATTATTTATTGAAGACTATCCTTTCCCCCATCATGTCTTCCAGTGGTCTTACTGAAAATCAGTTGACCACATACACTTGGGCTTATTTCTGAGCTTCATTCTGTTCCATTGGTCTGTGTGTGTGTGTGTGTGTGTGTGTGTGTGTTTTCATGCCAGAACCATATTTTTTGATTACTATAGCTGTGTAATGTAACTTGAAACCAGGAAGTGTGATTTCTCCAACCTTTTCTTCTTTCTCAAGATTGCTTTTGCTATTTAAGGTCTTTTGTGCTTCCATATAAATTTTAGAATTGGTTTTTCAATTTCTGTGAAAATGCCATTGGAATTTTGATAGAGTCTATATTGAATTGTATGTTGCATTGAGTAGTAGGATGGATATTTTAACAATATTAATTCTTTCAGCCCATAAGCACAGGAGATCTTTCCAATTATTAGCATTTCCATCTGTTATCAATCAATGTGTCAATGGTGACAGATGGATAAAGAACTTGTGACACACACATATTCTAACACACACACAAAAAACAGAATATTTATTCATCTTTAAAAAAGGACATTCTGCTACTTGCAAGAGCATGGATGAATCTGGAGGATGTCATGCTAAGTGAAATAAGCCAGACTTAGAAAGAAAAATATTGCATGATCTCACCTATATGTGGAATCCTAGGAAGTGTTAAGTACATAGAAATAGAGAATAAAATGGTGCTTAGCAAAAGTGGGAGGTGGAGGAGTAGATCAAAGGGTATAAATTTGATGAATAAGTTTAGTAATCTAATATACAGCAGGAAGACTACAGTTGATAATAATAATAATGTACTGTACACTGAAAGTTTGTTGATAGAGTATATTTTAGGCGCTCTTACCACACACACAAAATAGGTAACTATGAAATATGATGAGTAGGCTAATTTGTTTGATTGGCATAATCACTTCACCATGTATAGATAGATACTAAATATATATATGTATATATATATAACATTATGTTTTATACTTTAAATGTAACCAGTAAAACAAGTAAACAAGTAAATATGTACACATGTATTAAGAATGCAAAAAACATGAGATATCACCTCACATCTGTTAGAATAGTTATTATGAAAAAGACAAAAGATAAAAAGGTTTGGCAAGGATTTGGAAAAGGAAACTCTTACACCATTGGTGGGAATGTCAATTGATAAAGCCATATGGAAAAACAGTATGGCTGTTCCTCAAGTGCACTTCTATATACTAATAACAATTTAGAAAATTGAAACAAAAATTTTAATACATTAAAAAATGTTAACCACTTAATGATAAACCTGAAAAAAAATATGTTGCAGACCTGAACACTGAAAACTACAAAATATTGCTGAGAGAAATTTTCAAAAACCCAAATAAAATAGACAGATATACTATGTTCATGAGTTCACTAGGTCAGAAGATTCAATACTGTTTAGTGCCTATTTACCCCAAGTTGATCTATAGATTAATGCAATCCCAATACCAACAGGCATTTTATAGAAATTGAAAAGATGACTTTAAAAAATCTACATAGGGGATGGGGTTATGGCGCAGTGGTAGCGTGCTCGCCTAGCACGTGTGAGGCACTGGGTTCGATCCTCAGCACCACATAAAAATAAAATAAAGATATTTTTTTAAAAATCTGTATAGAAATACAAATGGCCTAGAACAGCCAAATCAAATTTGATAAAGAATAGAGTTTAAAGATGGCCACTCTCCAATTTTAAGACTTATAAAGCCATATACAAGACAGTATGATATTCACATCAAGAAATAGATTAATGAAATAGAATAGACACACACATATGGACAGCTGATTTTCAACAAAGACAAAAAGGCAAGTCAGTGGAGAAAGGTTTTTAATAATCTGTCCGAGGCAAAGCAGCATGTACCTATAATCCCAGTTACTTAGGAGGTTGATGCAGAAGGATCATGAGTTGGAAGCTAGCCTGGGCAACATGGCAAGACCCCATCTCAAAAACTAAAACAGAAAGGCGTGGGGGTTGAGGGAGGGAAGGACAGAGAGAAAGAGAGAGGGACTATTATAAATAAATAGTCCTGGAACATCTAGATAGCCATAGTGAAAAAAAAAAAGCTTTAATCTGTATATATCATGCCATAACAAAAACTTACTCAAAATGAATAATAGGCCTAAATGTAAACTTAAAACTATAGAACTCTTAGAGAAAAAGAAGAAGGAAAATCTGTGGATTTTGCACATATTTCTTAGTTATTAACACTAAAACCATGATCCATAAAATATAATTTTACAAACTGAATTTCAACAAAATAAAAAATGTTTACACCTAGAAAGATACTGTTAAGAGACTGAAAAGAGAGAAAATACTGGGAAATCATATATCTAAAAATGAATTTGCATTCATTCAATTGAAAACTACTCATCAATAAAAAAGAACAAACTGGGCTGGGGCTGTAGCTCAATGTT
The DNA here is from genome assembly GCA_004024805.1 of Geosciurus inauris. Classification (NCBI taxonomy): domain Eukaryota; kingdom Metazoa; phylum Chordata; class Mammalia; order Rodentia; family Sciuridae; genus Geosciurus; species Geosciurus inauris. The sequence goes on along the minus strand of PVHX01007161.1, from coordinate 63,520 downwards.
AGAGCCCTTGCCTAGCATGCGTGAGGCACTGGGTTCAATCCTCAGCATCACATATAAATAATAAAAACGAATAAAATAAAGATCTATCAGCAATTAAAAATTATTTTAAAAAAAGAACAAACTAATAAATGACCCAGTAGCATGAATTTAAAAATAATTATGCTTGTGTGCAAATCATCAGTCAAAAAACAGTACCTAGTTGGGTGTAGTGGTGCACACCTGTAATCCCAGCAGCTCTGGAGGCTGAGGCAGGAGGATTACAAGTTCAAAGCCAGCCTCAGCAACTTAGGGAGGCTCTAAGTAACTTAGCAAGACCCTGTCTCCAAATGAAATATAAAAATGGGCTGGGGATGTGGCTAAGGGGTTAAGTGCCCCTGGGTTCAATTTCCAGTACCAAAAAACAACAACAACAAAAGTACCTATTATATGGTTCCATTTATATACAATTATAGAAAATGCAAACTAGTCTGTGGTGACTGAAAGCAGTCAAATGATTTTATTATCTAAGGCCTGGGGGAAGAAAGGCTGTGGAAAGAGGTAGGTAGGGAAGGAGTAGTGGAAAAGAAGGATTTCTGAGGGGCAGGAGGGGTCTTCTGGGTGATGATATCATAGATGTACACATATGTCAAAACTTATCAAATTGTGTACTTTAAATACACACAACTTGTTGTATGTGTGTCAGTCAATTTACCACAAGAAAGTTGTTTTTTTAAAGGATGTTTCTATTGGGCACAGTGGTGCATGCTTGTAATCCCAGCTACTTAGAAGGCAAGGAGGAGAATCACAAGTTCAAGGCCAGCATTGGCAACTTAGTAAGACATTTCTCAAAAAAAAAAAAAAAGGACTGAGAATGTAGCTCAGTAGTAGAGCACCTTGGGTTCAATCCCTAGTATCACACACACACACAAAAAAAAAGACGATTAAATTTGACAAAATATTAACATTCATTAAGTCTTGATAGTGAGTACATGAGTGTTAATACATTTCTCCATATTTTCTATATATTTACAATATATCACAATTTAATTTAGAAAAACTATTCAAAGTCCTTAATTTTAACAGTAAATGACAGAGACTGGGCTGGAGCCTAGATCTGATCTTTAGGCTCTCAAAGTTTCAGAGAGAGATACTTACCCTTAAATTTATCCATTGAACCCATGTTTCGAAGAATCCTTTTAGGACTGTTTGCTGCAAAACAAGCTGCCTTTTCATATTCACCAAGTGAGATTAATTCATTGAACCTATAGCCATTGCATTTTATAATGGTATAAAAAAAGTAAGAAAACTATTAGAAATATCTAATATAAAGTAAATATAGGGGAATAATATAGAAGAACAAAAACACAATTCTAATGAACTATAACTAGATTTATTTACTTACAGGCTGTTCATTCAATTCTTTCTCTAATATTCTACAGGGGTTTGGTTTTGTCTCATTATAAAACAAATCTGACTTTGAACTTGATCCTGTACATATTCCAATAGTACTTACAGGGAGTAATAGAAAATGGGAAGAACTTGAAGTTTGTTTGTTTGTTTATTTATTTATTATTTGTACCAAGGATCGAACTCAGGGGCAATTAACCACTGAGCCACATCCTCAGCTTTTTTTAAAAAAATTACTGATTTTGCGATAGGGTCTCACTAGGTTGCTTACAGCCTTGCTAAGTTGAGGCTGGTTTCAAACCTGTGATCCTCCTACCTCAGCCTCCAGAGTCACTGGGGTTACGGAGGTGTACCACCATGTCCAGCAAATTTAAAGTGGATTTACACTGAACTCATATATTTTTCCCTCATATCTCCATATGCAAAAGAGCATCAGAGGAAAGAAGAGCAATCTACTTAGAAGCTCAGGCTAGGGAAATATTAATTGAATGTAGAGATAGCCAAATTAAAAATCAAGAGTTGTCCTTGGTATTCAGAAACCTATGTTGCTCTATCAGGCATCTGACTCACAATTAAATATTAAACTAATAGAAGGAGGAGAAATAATAGTTAAGGCTTAAGCCTCCACTCCTCTTCCTATGGCAAAAGGTCTTCAAATCAGTTCCTTCCTTATAATAAAACTATGACAATCCGGGTTTACATAGTGTTACAAGTAAAAGCAGAATCCCAAGGGAAGAAACCATCGAAGTGATACTAAGCAAAATATATAAAACTTTCAATCTCAGCAAGGGTTTTCTCTCACATCAAAGTTGATAGACTCAACTGGGCACAGTGGCACACATCTGTAATCCCAGTACTTTGGGAGGCTAAGACAGGAGAATTGCGAGTTCAAAGCCAGCCTCAGCAATGGTGAGGCGCTAAGCAACTCAGTGAGACCCTGTCTCTACATAAAACACAAAATAGGGCTGGGGATGTGGCTCAGTGGTCGAGTACCCCTGAGTTCAATCCCTGGTACCAAAAAAAAAAAAAAGTTGATGGACTCAGAAAAGTACCATATGTATAAGGAAATAACATAGGCTTTGGCACCTCCACCCAAAATTATCTTTATCCACTTCTTTGTATCCTAACAATATGCAAATCAATAGGTAAAAAACTATTTAACATATGGATTAGAAATATTATACGTTCATTACATATTGGCCTTAAAGCCTGTGAATGAACTTTCAAAGAGTAGTCTTAGATTTCCATACCTCTATTAAATACTGTATTTAATATTGTGGAGAAATAAGCCATCTTAATATGTCATAGAATGGAAATGAGAAAAAAATAACTGAACCAGCTAGGATAATCTGAATCAAGAAGAAGTTCTCAAAAAAAATTTAAGACCAGTAAATTGATGGCTAGAGAATACAAGAAAAATGTAAATAAAATGTATACTAACACTGCAATCCTCTTATCTCCTCTAAAAAGTCTGCTATAAGCCGGGGGGTTTTTTCCCCACAAAGAATCTATGGGGGGCTGGGGTTGTAGCTCAGTGGTAGAGCGCTTGCCTCGCATGCGTGAGGCCCTGGGTTCGATCCTCAGCACCACATACACAGCAATAAAATAAAGACATTGTGTCCATCTACAACTAAAAAATATAAAAAAAAAAAAAAAAAAAAAGAATCTATGAAAATATGAAATTCTGGTTTATGTTCTAAATTTTCAATTAGAATAGAATTTTAAAGACACAAAAGCCAGAGGCTACGAGATACTCAATAAATGATAATAAGTCACTTAAATGAGGAAAATCAAAGTTTTTAAAATATTTGCCTTTCAATGTAGTAGAGTATAACTTCAGCATTTTTAGTCTTGCCTGGATCATCTTCAAACAGTTCTTCAACAAAGCCTTGGTCACCTGTAAATACTAAAAAGACCACTATAAGATATGTAAGGTTATTTATCAACAAAAAATAACAAACATACATTTAATATTAACAATTATTGCTTTGGTTTCAAACAGCACCAACCTTTTCCTAAACTGAGTGGCCTCCCTGTCCCTTTCTTCCTTATTTTCAGGTACATTTTAAGGATTCCCTCTTTGGCTCACAAAGTCTATTCTTAACCTATATCTGTCAGCTGCTGAAGGAAGAAAGCCATAGCATGTCAGAGAACTAATAGAGGTAAGTATATTTTTGCTTTCTTTAAACTCAGCTAATTCTTAGCTTACTAGGGGAAAAGTATCTTCTACTACTTATGCTGATTAGAAAATGCAGATAAGCTACCACGTAAATCTTTGTTTTTCTGAATTTCTTCCACGAAGTCTTCAAATGTGGTGCTCATATCAGATTTTACCCATGAAGTAAGTGCATCTGAAATAATCTGCAGTCTTTGATGACTATAAAGATAAAACATCAACAATATATTAAGCGTAAAATCGAATGGTGGAATATTAGAATAAACAAATAAAACCTTCAAACTTTAAAAACGTACAATCAACTTTCATACCGAAACTGTAATTTTTCATGCAGATTTTCAGCTATATCTCTCCGTTTTAATAACACAATCATTTCTTCATCAAACTCAGCCATCCTTTGAATTGGTACATATTTTACCAACATAGCTTGCTTAATTTCTCTGTATTTATCTTCAAGGTATTTCCTGTATTTCCTGAGAGCATCTAGATTGACAGAATCTTGGAGAGTCATGCCTATGAGAAGAGGAAATAAATCAAACAGGCCAAGCAATTTGTGGGACTCTTGTGCTCAGACAGTGTCTTAGAAAGATAGATCAGATGATTCCAATGCTAAGAAATAATTCAGAAACAGTAGCATGTACTTACAGCTTCTGACATAAGCAGAATTAGCATAAAATTACAAAAGGCTAGCAGTGTTAAACATCACCAATGAAGACCCAGTTAAGAGTGCTTGTTCTGAAAACACATAAACCTTCGCATCTGCAATTTTTTTAATGGCCTCATCAACGTGGCCTGAAAACCTAAATATTACCAAGAGCCTCTGCTCTGGAGGCTGAAGATTTAATCAACAGATTTCCATTTTCCATTATCTACAAAAGCTAACCCCAGGATAATCACTTTATTTTTTCCAACACAAAACTTATAAATGCCTGCCAAATCTCTTCCTCTTTTGTTGTCCCCTGAATTCATTATTCCTAACACAAATAATTTAAATACCTTCCTTTCTCATCTGGGCCAATCCCTAACTTTATGATATACCCTAAAATTCCCCTCCTCCAGAACTCCTCTGGATTAACCCTACTGGATTTTAATCATTCCCTTGTCCTGTATCTTCTCACCAATTAGTCAATTTGTCAGTTATCCTGTAGTTATTCATATGTATCTTATTTGAAGTTTACTAGTCACAATTTTATATTTGAAAGTGAATTTAGACAGAAAATAGAAAGTGAATTTAGTCTTTATTTCCACAAAATGCAAGATGATCATTCAAAGTTAGTTAAAATCCTTTAGTATAGAGTAGCTTATTACTTCAAGGAAGAGCTTCTTCCATTTAGACTAAATCTGGCATCCTATAATTTCCACCTATTGATTCTACCAACCAAGTATCTTTCAAGTTTTGAATATCTTTACCTATTTTCAGTCTTTATTTTCTCCAGGATAAATATTTGCAACTACTCTATACATTCACCATACAAACCTCTCCAAATCCTGGTGAATTCCAAGATATACTCCAATCCTTATAATATAGCAACAATATTATACTAAGATGTGGAAACAGTGAGTGCACACATAAACACAAATAATAAGATCCACCAAAACAATATCCTGCAGTTTTTCCATATATTATACCAGTTGTTCTGAAATTTAAAATACATCATAATAACCAGAACTGGATAAAACACTGACTGCTAGACTCAATCACTGGGTTTCTAACTTAGTAAATCTGCAGTGAAGCCCAAGAATTTGCATTTCTAACCAGTTTCCAGGTGATGCTGATATTGACACAATAACCATACTTTGAGTCACTGCATTGTACTTCATAAAACCCTGCAGAATAGAATGCTTAAAATGTTTTAGGGTTTTTTAAAATTTTCTGTTTTCCATGAATCTGCCTAGAACCCTGACTAAAGTTGTTGGTACAACATACAACTGATAGATACAAACATGTCAGCATGTTTATATAAATGTACAATAGGTAATAACTGGAAATAGTTGGGTTTTCTCTCAAATATTTTAAACAAAATACAGTACCTGGAATAGGTTTTGAAGGATCTTTGGAGAAGGTATAGTTTTTTGCTTCTTTTATGTCATACTCTGCCCTAAGCTGTTTCATTTGATCTATTTGCAATTGAATCTTCAAGGAATTATTTTCAATAATCCTCATTCTAAAAAACAAATTCTTATGTTTCTTTCAAGTAATTTAATTCTTAAATCATAAGATTTAAAATAAGACAAGTTAAATCATTATTTTATTTTGGCTATTTATCATTTTAAACTATTATGAATTAGGTAGAAGTTCAGAAAAACATGCCCTGAAAAAGTTAACTAATTTCACAAATGAGGAACAATTGTGAACAAGTTTCTTTCAGAACTTCAATAAAATCTAATCTAATACTGGCTATGATTATTAACCCTATTAGAAACTCATAAGTATTAAACATATTCTGGTCACACCATCTATTCCTTTTAGTAAAAAATGACTTTTGTAATTTAAGTATCATATTTGTGTTTTGATTTCCTGTGGCTATAGTAAAAATTATACAAACTTGGTGACTTAAAAGAAATTTATTCTCTCACCATTCTGGAGGGCAGAAATCCAAAATTAGTATCACTATACATAAAATCAAAGTGTCTTGAGGGCCATGCTTCCTCTAGAAGCTCTAGGAGAGAATCTTCTGTTCCTTGCCTCTTCCAGCCTCTGGGAGCTGCAAGAATCCCATAGCTGCAAAGCTTCAATCTCTCCCTTCATGGTCATATTGCTCTTTCCTATGCCTCCCCATTCTAAGAACACTTCTTAATATCTAGGGCTTACCTGGATAATCTCCCTATCCCAAAGCCTTAATTTATTCACATCTGCAAACCCTGTTTCCAAACAAGGATAAATATTTACAGGCTCCAGCAATTAGGACCTAATGTTTATGAGGGCCATTTTTCAATCTACTGCAGAGACTTTGATACTAAAGCTACAGGAAGCAGAACACTTCCCTGAGGTAAAAACTGAGCATTCAGAAATGAGGATCCTAAAAACTATGAAGTAGTGCTGGGCATGTTGTTTCACGCCTGTAATCCCAGTAGCTTGGGAGGCTAAGGCAGGAAGATTGCAAGTTCAAAGTCAGCCTAAGCAACTTAGTGAGATCTTATCTCAAAATAAAAAATAAAAAGAGCTGGGGATATGGCTCAGTGTTTAAGCACCCCTAGGTTTAATCTCCAGTACTGCAAGGAAAAAAAAAAAAAAAAAAGGAAAGAAATGAAACTTATCCTACTTCTTAGTTTAAGAAATAACTTAGTTTAAAAAGTACCTTAGGTCTGCACATGTACTAGGCAAGCACTCTACTACTGAGCTACATCCCTAGCCTGTTTTGGTTTTGCTTTACTTTTTTAATTTTTTTAAACATTTTTTAGTTGTAGATGGATACAATACCTTTATTTCATTCATTTATTTTTTTTATGTGGTGCTGAGGATTGAACCCAGTACCTTACACATACTAGGCAAGCGCTCTACCACTGAGCTACAACCCCAGCCTTGCTTTACTTTTTGAGACACATGTTGCTACAGGCTGGCCTAGAACCTGAGATCCTCCTGCTTCAGCCTAATTACAAAATTTCTATTAAGAATTATTTGAGGTTTATTTCCTAGCTTTGATGGTCCAGGGGGAAAATAACAAACTAAAGTTGGACACACTTGCAGAAAAATTAAGCAAGTGGGACATGGCAAGATCTAGGGACCACTGTAATGAGGTTCTGCAGTAGGAGAGACTGGTCTCAATTCCTAATACTCTTTGGCAAGTGGGAATACATAGTCAAGAAGCTGGGAGCGGGGCGGTCAGTGGAAAGAAAATAACTACGAGGAAACATGTAAGGGAAGACTGAGTAAGTAGACCTAACAGATGCTGAAGGCAGGCCAGCAAGGCTCCACTCTCTCTCATATGATCAGACGTGAAATTTCGTCAAACATTGAAGATGATCAGGTACTTAGGGTTGGGGACTCTGCCTAAACCAATCGGATAGAATTCTTGCTAAAACTATACAGTGCACAGGTGAATAGGAAAGTCCAGAAGTCAAGCCTATTTGAAAAAGAGTTCAGGGAAGCCAGAGAAAGAATCTTTGTCAATATGAAAAATGTCATTTTTTTCTTTGTTTTTTTGGCAAATTAAAATGTCCACTTTTTTTTAATATTTATTTTTTAGTTGTAGGTGGAAACAATAGCTTTATTTTATTTTATTTTTTATGTGGTGCTGAGGATCAAACTCAGTGCCTCCCGTGTGCTAGGCGAGCACGCTGCCACTGCGCCATAACCCCAGCCCCCCACTTTTATTACACTGAATACTTGGTAAATACAGATAGCTCAGAGTAAAAGCCAAGTACTTATGAAAAAGGGATTGTGGAAATAAAAGTTATTTGGTTTTATTCCAAATAAATTTATGCTTACATTAAAAATAAACAGACTTTCAAAAGAATTTAAAGCAGGAACTTATACAGATACTAGCATATGAATGTTCGTACTGAAATAGCCAAAGGTAAAAACAACCCAAGAATCCATCAATAGATAAAAGGATACACAAAATGTAATATATACATACAATGAAATATTATTTGGTCATAAAATAATGACATTCCAATTCATGCTACCACACAGATGAGAAGACATCTAAGTGTTTCTCCTTTCTATGCTACTTTTATGGCCTACTTTTTATAACTTCATGAGGATTTATAACTAGCGGAGGATTTCTTAGCTTTTATCACACTTGGGTTTCTCAAACCTATGAATTGGTATCTATCACCAGTTGTAGAAAATTTTGTCATTATCTCCTCAAATATTATTTCTGTCCTATATTCTTTTCTTTTAGAGCTGTGATTAGACATACTAATATGACCTATCTTCCACATATTTTATAATAGTTCTATTGAGATGTAGTACAGATATAAAATTCACCCTTATAAAGAGCATCATTCGGGCTGGGTTGTGGCTCAGTGGCAGAGTGCTTGCCTAGCATGCGTGAGGCACTGGGTTCGATCCTCAGCAACACATAAACAAATAAACAAAGATATTGTGTCCATCTATAACTAAAAAACTTTTAAAAATGTGTAGGTTTTTTTTAAAAAAAGAGCATCATTCAGTGAATTTTAATATATTCACAATTGTACAACCATCACCACTAAATAGTTCTAGAATGTATCATCATTCAAAAAATAATCCCTATACCCATCAGAAGTCTGCTGAGCAGAAAGCAATTTTCCATTCAGTCCCCAGGCATGGAGTTCATCTGTGGTTCACTCTACCAGAATAGAGCCCTTTATCATTCTAGCTTTGTGGGGAGGGCTTCCCAGTGGGCTACACCCCTTGGGCAGATCCTAGACTTTGTCTTTTATCTCATATTGCGTAGTAAAAACTGAAATTTATGGTCACAAGTTTTAATACATGTTCTCAGGGCCAAAGCATTTTCAGTGTTCTGCTTATCTTTTATCTTCTGTTAGATTTTGTCCTGAAAATCTCTTACTATCTCATCAGCTTTCTAATGCTTCTGGAAAGATTTCTGTTTCGTTTATAAGCTGGGTACAGTGGTGCGTGTCTGTAATCCCAGCAATTCAGGAGGCTGAGGCAGGATGATCACCAATTTGAAGAGGTTCTAAGCAACTTAGTGAGACCTGTCTCAAACCAAAACATTAAAAGGCTGGGGATATAGCTCAGTGGCAGAGGCTCCCTGGATTAAATCCCCAATATTAAAAAATATTATAAAAGCCAGGTGTGGTGGCATACATCTGTAATCTCATCTACTCAGGAGGCTTAAGCAGAAAGATTGCAAATTGAAGGCCAGTCTGGGCAACTTAGTGAGAGCCTGTCTCACAATAAAAATAAAAAGACCTGGGAATGTAGCCAGCCATCACCACTAAATAGTTCTAGAATGCATTCTACCACTCTTGCTTTACATACATGAGGCTCTGGGTTCAATCCCCAGTACTGGAATTTTTTTTAAAAGATAGAGAGATCCCCAAGAGCAAGGTCTATTCCAACATCGAGTCATTCATTTTACCAGAAAGGTCAAACTTTGCATAATGTTTAAGTTGATTTGAAATCGTCTATAAAAATATTTATCAATTATTTGTCAAATTTAACACTGAAAATATGACTACTCAACAAGAGTATTTTCTCCTCTCTAGTAGGTTATTTACTTTTGTACATCACAGGATTAAGCTCTAATTCAGCAATAATCATGAAATTGTACTACCAAATCTTCCATGCAAGAAATTACTGAGAGAATCATTTTTTACATCCCTCATTTTATGATACCACAATGTACCTTTGGTTATCATAAAGTTCTCAAACAAAATTAATATTTTTACTTGAAACATGTAAAAAAATACAATTAATAGGAGAGGACAGCATAAAAACCTGGCTTTTAAAATTAAAATGAAATTAAAAAGACTAAGAATCACTGGATAAAGTTATATTGATTGATTATTATAAGCAAGAAACAATTATCACCTTTTGGTTAGCTACTAATATACTCACTTTGCTTCAAGTTGGATAGTTCTTCTCTGGTAATATACCAAAGCTGTGGGCTCTGCTGCCCAAACTTTAAGTTTTCCATGAAGAAAAAATGCAGTTCTTCGGCCTTTCTTTAGTGTCTCAATAAAGGCATCATATTCTTTTTTGATTGAAGTGAGAATGGATTTGTATGCTGTGACATACTCTATTACCTGAAATATGATTTTTCTGCCTATGGTACTGAAATTTTTTCTGAAAGACTACAGATCAAAAGCCTTGCAGATAGCATTATAGATTATTTCTTAAACATGATTAACAATCTAATCTAAAAATTTTACAGAAAGCTCAAATATGACTGGGTACAAAAGATAGTATTTATTGAATATAAGCTCCTTGTGGATCATTACAGTAGATACTGTGATCTTAAGTATGGGGGGAGATATTTCTGTTCTATTTGTTATAAACACATACCATATTATATCATTTAAATCTAATACCAGGTTAAATTTTCCCAATTTTAAATCTTTTAATCACATATCTTCTCTTAGTCCCTTCATTTAGACCTTAAGATCCTGACTTCCCTTCACTTCTACTTTTCTAACTTATCCGTTCCTATGGGCTAATCAATACTCTGAATTCCTAATGCATTTCTATTCTCAAGGTTGTCAAATGCAACTTTAAAATACTCTCATCACAAAAAAAAATTTTTTTAAAAAGGGGGCTGGGGCTGTAGCTCAGTGGCAGAGCACTTGCCTAGCATGTGTGAGGCACTGGGTTCAATACTTAGCACCACATAAAAATAAATGAATAAAATAGAGGCATTCTATACAACTACAAAAAATTTTTAATAAAAAAATAAAAATAAAAAACTTTCATCACTAAGTAGTCATAGTTTCCAATGGTGTTTAAGTAAAGACGAGCTCAGGAAAGATAACGAAAGAAAATAACATAAGAAAAGATAATAAAAGAAATAGTGGGCACCTGCTGAGAGCAGAAGGGTCTCAGAGGAGAAGGGCCAACCTTCCATGTACTAGTTTTTTTTCCTTTACCAGTTTTCTTTTTTCCTTAATTTTGTACACGCATTATCCATGCAAAAAATAATCAAAAAACACTTTTAAATAAATTTAAAAAACAAAAAAAGTTATAAATAATTGTGGTTTCCAAATTTTGCTCATGAGGATTTCAAAAAGGACTGATGTGTACAGGGAATAGAAATGATTCATCCAAAACTTTCTCTGAAGCCTGCAATTATGCTTTCTATCCCTGCTACATTCTAGACTCTAGTATCCCCCAGTAGTTTTCCTTAGCTACACAATATCTAGGAAAAGTTATCTAGGAAGACTTTCAGTTGATCAAGAAATAAAAGAAGGAGATAATAAATAGTGGCAAGAAGCAGAAGAAATCACTTGAGTAGGACATAGACACTGGTTCTCTTTTGGACATGACCAAACTACCTGTCCAGTCAGAATAGAGATCGATTGTAGAATAGAGGTCACTGATCTATGGCAGTCCAAATTAAGTACACTGCTGCTCCTACCATCTTCCACTTCACAGAGCCCTGTGATATGCTCCAACAATCCAGGACAACTCAGATACATTAATGAGTACATAATACAATTGTAGTGATACCAAGATCAGATTCTCTGTCAATTTGCTAGAAGAAATAGATTTTAGAAGGACCACCCATGATTATTTAAGAGGATGCACAGAAAATGCATTAAAGTAGAAGATGCAAACTGGCATGCCACTAGTAGAAACAGATGGCAATTTTGCCTGACCTACAAAATATTTTTAAATTTAGAAAATTTCACCCCCCAATATTATTTTCAGCTCCTCTTGAAAACTCTGAAAAGTCTACCAACATGGACCTCCTTCCTTAATGGCAATAATAGCTGGAACTTTAAACTGAGTTGATTCTTTATTTTACAACAGTCCCCACTATTCCTTTTTCTCTCACAGCTAGTCACTTAACTCTTTATATTATCATTCTAACCTCTGTAGGAATTAAAGTTTGAGACTTTGGTATTAAGGTTTCCATTAAACCCAAGAAAACCACAACTATACTTACTTGGCACAGGGATCTGAGGGAGAAAAAGAATAGCATTCAATTCTCCCTCTGTTCCTACATATGAATCTGAACTATTCAACATGCTATCAGGAACACAAAAGTCTAACCATTTTCTAGAGTCCAGTTACCCCCATAAGACACTTATTTCTATAGAAACTCACTCTTTTGGCTTTTGTCTTTACTAGATCTCTAACTCACTCTACATCTATCCTCAATTCATTTTTTAAAAACATATTTTCTTTGTTGTAGATGGACACAATATCTTTGTTTACTTTTATGTGGTGCTGAGATTTGAACCCAGTGCCTCACACATGCAAGGCAAGTGCTCTACCTCAGAGGTACAGCCCCAGCCCTACCCCCAATTTTTTTTAAAATAGTTTTTTAGTTGCCAATGGACCTTTATTTTATTTATTTATATACAGTGCTGAGCATCAAACCCAGTGCCTCACACACACTAGGCAAGCGCTCTACCACTGAGCCATAACCCCAGCCTCACCCCCAATTCTTAATATATGAGTTTCAGTCTTCTCTGCTTTGATTCAGGCATGATTCTGTAAGTCAAATCATTTTAAATATAATTTGGTATTTTTTCTCCAGGTCCAAAAACCGAGATGCAAATTGATACTTTTATCTTCTGTCCAACTGGATCCTTCCAAGAGAGAAAGAATTGGGGGAGGCAATCAAATCATTCAAATCAATCAAATCCAATCATTTATAATCAAATTTGCTAGAATAATATGAAAATGAAAGAGAAGCTAGAAAAGAAGTTTCTCTTTTCTTCTAAAAGAATCAAATGATTTCCATTTCAGAATTGCCTCAGTCTTGAAAATCAGATTCTTTACAACATATAAATAAATGTAAAATTTATAATTATATAATGTGCAAACAATCTAGATGGAAATCTTTAAGAACAGAAAGAAAAGGAGCATGAACTACAGATCTAGATAATGTTTACTTAATCTCATCTGCTTTTCTAAGAATTAAATTTACCACTGGGCACAATGTTGCACACCTGTAATTCCAGCAACTCTGGAGGCTGAGGCAGGATGATCACAAGTTCAAGGTCAGCCTTAGCAATTTAAAGAGGCCCTAAGCAATTTAGGAGACCCTGCTCAAAATAAAAAAAGGTCTGGGGATGTGGTTAAGTAGTCAAGGATCTCCTGCGTTCAATCCCCAGTACCAAAAAAAGAAGAATTACATTTACCAACAGCAACTCCAAAATGATTTCACTTTAAATATACTAATTTAGAACACTTTGTCAGAATTTAGCATTTGGGCATGCAAAGATAAGTAGGCCGCACAACTTTTCTTTGCTGATTTCACACGAATAAAGTCTTAGCATGACTTATATTCATGAAATCTATTCAAGATAATGTCTTTATTTAAAACATTGACTCAATACATTTCTTAATCACTAACTAAAAGAATAACATCAATATCAATGATCATAACAAAATATAGAATGAAGAAAACCTTAAACAATTCTAAGAGAGATTTTCTGGATGATTTCAAGGGAAGAAAAGAAAAAACTCTCTATACTCTTATACATATGTATTGAGTTTCTTAATTCCACTGTTAGGTATATATATCACTACTTTGGGCTCACTTTTCTGTAAAGTGAGGCACTAGGTTTTTGTTTAGAGGAGAAATAATTGACTCGTGTGTTAACATTTAAAAATTAAGCAAAAAGCTGGGTGTGGTGGCACAAACCTGTAATCCTAGCACTTATGGAGGCTGAGACAGGAGAATCGCGAGTTCAAAGCCAGCCTCAGCAACGGCAAGGCACCAAGCAACTCAGTGAGACCCTGTCTCTACATAAAACACAAAATAGGGCTGGGGATGTGGCTCACTGGTCGAGTGCCCTCGAGTTCAATCTCCAGTACCAAAAAATAAAAAATAAATAAAAGTTAAGCAAAACACAGAGTTTCTATTTTGCCTGTAGCTATTTTACCCAGAGACCAATAGTTCATTGAAGCTTAAGGTAAGCACTTCCTTTAGGCAAAGAGGAAAGGATGCTGATTTCTATCATGAAATCTTCCAAGGGAGGGTTAAAAAAAAAAAAAAGATTAGGCAAAGCATTGGGATCCATGTAAAAACTGTAATTGTTTATAAGAAAAAACAATTATTTCCTAATAAAATTTCTATTATTTCCAATGTTAAGTCCAGTCAAATCTCTTGCTTATGCTTATCAAGACCACTAACTACAAGGGGTAGTATGTTTTTTATATCAAGTCTTTTATTTGTTTGTTTGCCTATTTATTTAGAGTCAGGGTACTATGTTACCAAGGAAGGCCTCAAGGGATTCTCCAGCCTCAGCCTCCTAAGTAACTGGGACTACAGATGTATGCCACCATGCCAGGCTCAAAAGGTCTCAATTTAATATGCTAGATCAAATTTAAACCAACATTTAATGATACCACAAACAAACCCAAAACAAGGAACTAGCAAGCTCTTGATTAAAACCCAATTCCTAACAAGTTAGAGGATATCTTCAGATAGAGAGAGCAAAATGATTATGAGAAGACAGAGCCAGCTGACCAAAAACAACCTGCTAAGTTAAAATAAGTAAAGCATTCATTAACAGTAATGTAATTATAGCATTGCATTTTCCTCATTCATCCCTTTCTGACAAACTAGATGAACTTCTAAAAACTGACAAAAAGAATGAGGTCACACAAGCAGTGGGATTTTTAAGGCAGTTGTCAAGATAGGACATTTCTACTCTCATGAAAACTTTACTGCCTTAAGGGCATTATGATACCTTATTAAAAACATTTCTGTATATGATGTAATATTCATCAGCAGGTCCTTCCTCATTACAGCCCACTCTTTCAATTTCTGTAATTATGTATCTTTGCATACGTCCCAAAAATTCCTTGTCACTTCTACTAATGATAGGAGGAAGAACTGCATGTTTGTTTATTTCTTGGACGGACATAAGTCACAATCCGCACACTTAGTCACCAAAGAAAAGTGAAATCTTGACCTGCTTTTGCAACAAAGCCAAAACTTTGATAAGCCTGAAAGAAAAAAAGACCATCAATTAATCTAAAGGCTTAAACGTTATAAATTAAATATTAATCTAAAAAATCATATATTTATCTGAGAAAAAAACTCCCATGGATCTGTCTCTTAAGATAAATATTTCAATCTATAAATTAAAAGGTCAATGCTAGATGGTAGGGGGTAGTTCAGTGGTAGAGTGCTTGCTAGCATGTGTGAGGCCCTGGGTTTGACCACTAACGCACATGTGTGCACTCACACATACGCACACAAGCACACATACACACACACACAGACACAAAAAAGGGCTATGCTGGGCTGGGGTTGTGGCGCAGTGGTAGCGTGCTCGCCTAGCATGCGTGAGGCACTGGGTTCGATCCTCAGCACCACGTAAAAAAATAAAAAAATAAAGATATTCTGTCTGCCTACAACTAAAAAATAAATATTTAAAAAAAAAAAAAAAAAAAAAAAAAAAAGGGCTATGCTCTTCTAGGCCATGTAGTTATCTCTGGGATAGAAGCACCAAATACTAGTTAATTAGGAGCTCTTCCTTTATTAACCAAGCACAACTCCTCTCATGTATCATATAATAGATGGTTTCTTATTTTAACACAACACTTTCTTTTTATTTAATTTCTTTTGCAGTGCTGGGGATTGAACTTAGAGCCTTGCACATGGTAGACAAGTGCTCTACCACTGAACTATACTCCAGCTCCTCTTACGTATTTTTATATCACATTTTAATAATTATAAGGATACCATAAGTGGCTAGAAAATCATTAGAACTCAAACACTTTCTAACAGAAGGTTTAAATTTTCACTTGTTTTATGTAGAAAAACTAATAAGTCTCTTGATGACACAAACAAGGTCAGCTACTCCCCTACCCCATGCCTACCTGGCCCAGTCACAGTCATCCAGCATACAGTATCTATGAATAATTAGCTTTTATAATAGATTTTATTATAATTCTCATCCTTGATATGAAGGTGCTAGCTGAAAAGTAAGAGACAGGGCTTCTGTTAAAATCCATCCATCAAGGCTGGGGATAGAGCTCAGCAGCAGAACCCTCATCTCACATATGTGAGGCTCTAGGTTTTATCGTCAACACTGGAAAAAAAAAATTCATCAATAATGTCAAAGATAACAGTACTTTGAAGAGTATAGTTTTCAAACAGGTTTTTACATCACTTTTGGTAAAGAATCATTATTCAACTAAAATTGAATACAGAAGGGGCTGGGGTGGTGGCTCAGTGGTAGAGCGCTTGCCTAGCATGTGTGAGGCACTGGGTTCGATCCTCGACACCATATATAAATAAATAAATAAATAATAAAGGTCCATCAACAACTAAAAAAAAATTGAATACAGAAGGTGATTACTAAAATCTGGTCACATTAACACATTGAGGTAGGCTGGGGTTGTAGCTCAGTGGTAAAATTCATGTTCAGCATGTGCAGGGTCCTAGGTTCAATCCCCAGCACCAAAACAAACAGAAAAAGCATACAACATCAGACAGAACATCAGACAGAACACTTGGCTGGATTAAACATCAGACAGAACACTTGGCTGGCTTTGTCTGGCGAGGCAAAACATTTTAACTTTTCTATCAATTACAGAAATATATATCCATGGAATAAAACTTGAAAATATAAACCAAAGAAAATTAGTGAAGAAAACAAAAATCATCCAGAATTCTATTACCCAAAGATAATCATTATATTTCCTACCAATCTTTATAAGTATTGGGTTCAAATACTATATTTGGTTGTGTATTCTAATTTTTTCACTTAATATTAAAAGCACGTCCTATTTTGTTAAATAGTTCTCAATACATAACTTCTAAAGATTGCAAAGTATTTCATAGTATGATATTTTATAATTTGTTTTGGATATTTTCACTATTATAAATAATGCTGTGATGAATAAGTGTCTAAACCAATTTTATGATGTTTTGGCAATATAATTGACACTTGGTTATCTAAAATAACATATTTCTTATTTTCTATATAACTATATGTCATGAAAAAGAGGAGACACACCAAAATAATTTTTGAAGTTTAAGAGATCAAATTGATCTTATACTGATGAACTAGAAAACAAAAAGTCAATTTTTGAATAAAGCAACATAAACTACAATGTAATAACCCATAAATGGATAAAGTTTTCTTAAATGAAAAACTAATTAATTTATTCATTTATTGAACCAGTATTTATAGAATGTCTACTAAGCACCAAGTAGTATTTCATAGCTAGGAATTCAGCAATAAATAATTCTCCTGGCTTCTTGGAGCTTAAAATCTAGTAGGGGAGACAAACTAAAAACAATGAAATTTTAAATAGTGAAAGATAAAAATCAAAGGAGGAAGGAAGGGATTTAATCACCAGGGAGTAAATGGTCACATCAGAGTGCCAGGGGCTTCCTATAACCCTTAGGATAAAATTTAAATTCCTTTATTCAAACTTTAGGAGCCAATGATTCTTTTTTCTCTGATAAAATCTATCCTTTTCATGTTCTTGTCCTTCTCCCCATACCATTCTATGCCCACTCCTATGAATTTGCTCTTTTACCTTAGGGTCTTGTATACTTCTCCCTTCCTGCAACTCTCATCTCACACTCATCTTCCCCTCCCCCTCACAAAAAAATACACACACACTCTGCACCACTTTTTCTCCAGATCTCAGCCTATACAGTTTCAGGAAAGCTGCCCTGAATTCCCTCCAGCTTGGTCAGTGCCATTGCCATGTTCTCCTACAGTACTATGCATGTCCCTTATCACAATACTACCACCCAATCACACTGTATTGTGATTTTCTGTTTATAGTCTCTGCCTCTCCTGTTAGGACGTAAATTTGACAAGATCTGGAACCAAAATATTCTCATCCCCATTGCCCTCCCCCACCCATATGCACTCCAGTGCATGGTAGTTCCTAGCAGAGTGGGTATTCCACAAATATTTGCTCAATCACTAAGCAATAATCTTGTCTTCTCAGAAGACATCTGACTTACAGTGCCCTCAAACCAGAACACAGTTGAAGTATTCATTCCTTAGCATATTCAAAATGTCACTGAATTACATTTATCAACTAAGATGCCATTCACTTGTTCATTCATATTAGACACTTAGGGATACATTAAAAACAAGTCATTGGGATTCCCAATCAAGTCTGTTGGATCTAGTAAATAAGCCATTGCTACAGAGCACAGAAGGCAGTGTGAAGCAATGAGTACAACAGACTACAGATGTCCACAGGGCATTTCACTAGCCTGTGAGAGAAGACAGGGAAATGTTAAGGGACACATCTAGTGGAACAGTATCTAGAGTAATGCTTAAATTGTGCTATATTTACTTATTCAATAAATACTGAGGGCATCTACTATGTGCCTGACACTATCCTAAGCACTGGAGATATAGCACTGACTAAAACAAAATCCCTAACCTCTCAAAAATTACATTCAAGTAGAGACAGACAACATGCAAATGAAAAATATAGGATAGATGAGGCAAGTTGTATGAAGAAAAATAAGACAGTATGGGAGGTAGAGTACAGAAGTTGGGAGAGTGCTATTTTATGTAAGGTAGAGTCAAGAAAGAGGAAAGCCTTCACTGACTAGGTGACATTTCAGAAAGCAGGTCATGCAGATTCCCGGGAGAAGTGGTTGAGGCACAGAATAGTAAATCCAAAGGCCTCAAGGTGGGACAGTATGTTTAAGGACAAGAAGGCCTATAGGACTTGAAGAAAGTGAGAAAGGGAGAGAAGAGATAAGGTCTGAAGTAGCTCTCACATCATGCAGGATACAGGGCCATGAAGGCAGGACTACTACCAGTCCATTTGGTGCCCCTTTCTCTGAGTAGTTTTGGCAAGAGAAACATGAGCTGGATTGTGGCCTCCACTTGTTCCTGTGCTGGAGCAACATTTTCACTTATAGGAATTTAGACTTTGCTCTGGGTGAGATGGGGAGCAAAATAATGGCAACTGATTTACATTTTAATTGAAAGTGACAGCTGACTTTCATTTAAATTGCTCCGGTTGCTCTGTGAAGAATAGATAATTAAGAGACAAGAGTCAAAGCTAGTAGTATTTTTAAAAGTGTTCTGTAATATTCTGAAAACAAAACCAAGATTTCCTTAAAGATTAAATATGAGGTATAAAGGAGCAGTCAAAAATGACCATACAATTTCTGGTCTTAACAAATGGAAAAATGAGAACTTCCATATATAGAGATGGAAGTGCAATTTCATGAGATCAGGAGCCTGTGATTTGTATTTTAGAGAGGCTGAATACACATCTAAATATGTGAATCAGCAGCTCTGGGAAGTGGTCTGAGTTACAGTTTATGAATCTTCTACATATAAATGGTATTTAAAAGTTATTCAAATGATGGCAGGGGTTATGGCACAGCGGTAGCATGCTCACCTAGCACGCATGAGGCACTGGGTTTGATCCTCAGCACCACATAAAAATAAAGATATTCTGTCCATCTACAACTAAAAAATAAATATTAAAAAAAAATTTTTTTTAAAGTTATTAGAATGAGATAACTTGGGAAATGTAAATAAAAGAGAGATCTATAGACTAGGGGTACTCTAGTTTAGAAGTCTCATGGATTAAAAGGAAGCAGCATAAGACCCTGGAAAAGAGCTTTTAGTATGGTAGAAGTGTTAAGAGATACCCTGATGTCAGGTGAAGAAAATGTTTTAAAGATAGAGGAAGTGATCAACTGTGTTAAATGATGCTTACATCAAAGAAGGTAAAATGACCAGTTTAGCAACATGGAGGACCAAAGTGCCTATTACAAGAGCTATTCCACCAGAATGGTGGGGCAAAAGCCTGACAGGAGCAGGCTCAATGAATAGAAAAATTGAAAATAATGAGTATAAACAAGTCTTTAAGAGTTCTGTTGTAAAGGTGGAGACTAGTTGGCAAACTATGAATGAAGAATATTCCAGGAAGAGGGAAATAATGAATTATTTACAAGTGCCAAAGCCATTGGACAGCATAAGTTAGTAACTTCAATCAACTCAATGTTATTAAAATGTGAAGTGAGGGATGGGTTTAGCAAATAAGACTGTAAAAGAGGCAGAGGCTGAAATCACACTCCGGAATTCGGATTTTATAGGGAAGGTGACCCATTTGAAGTAAAACAATGACAATCATTTTTACTTTCTAAAATGAATATTTTTGAGGCAAAAGAGGTGGGTTAAAAAGGGGAAAAGACTGGAGATAAGTAACCAGTTTGGTAAGGAATCTTTGTAGGAGAAAATACAGGAAGCACAAATTGGGGATGGGGAGATAAAGAGATAAGACATAAAGAGGAAAGAGGATGCCAAGTTCGAAACCAGTCTCAGAACTTAGTGAGACTGAAAAGGCCTGAGGGTGTAGCTCAGTGGTAGCGTCCTTGTCCAGCATGTGAAGACTCTAGGTAGGAACTCCAGTAGTGGGAGAAAAAAAAAAGTTTTTCTTTTCCTTTTTGGTACCAGGGATTGAACTCAGGGGTACTTGACAACTGAGCCACATCCCCAGCCCTATTTCATGTCTTATGTAGAGACAGGGTCTCACTGAGTTGCTTAGCAAGCCTTGCCGTTGCTGAGGCTGGCTTTGAACTCGAGATTCTCCTGTCTCGGCCTCCCAAAGGGCTGGGATTACAGGTGTGCGCCACCGTGCGCCCGGCAAAAAGTTTTCCTTAAAGCTGGACCCAATGTCATGCCCCTGGTAACCCCAGCTATTTGGGAAGCTCAGGCAAAAGGATTCCAAGTTCCAGGCCAGCCTAAGAAATTTAAACCCTGACTCAAAATAAAAAATAAAAAAGGGTGGGGGATATAGCTCAGTGGTAAAGCAACCCTGGGTTCAATCCCTAGTTTAAAAAAAAACAAAAACAAAAAACTGAGGACATTAAGAGTACATTAAAGGGCTGGGATGGTAGCTCAGTGGTAGAGCGCTCGCCTCGCATGTGTGAGGCACTGGGTTCGATTCTCAGCACCACATAAAAATAAAGATATTGTGTCCATCTACAACCAAAAAAAGAGTACATTAAAAAGGATTCTGTGGTTTGTAGAGAAAGGACAGGGAAAGAGCCTAACTTGATATACACACTCCAAAATTTTCCTAGCAGGACCTTCGCCATTGCTCTCCACGTCCAAACTCGTAAATTCTACAACTAACCATTTGAACGTTTCTTTTGCATATGACTCCGTTCTTATATTTGTAAAACTGAAACTTTCGACATATTAAACCGTTTCACACCAAGGAGTGACATACCCGGCCTAGAACCTTTCTCCGGCTAGGAGACTTGGGCGTTGAAGGCAGAAAGGGGGCTACAGAACGGCCGGTTCCCCATTTTTGAAGATTTCATTTGCGTTCCGAGGTGCCCCTTTCCCTTTCCCTGGAGGTTTGAAGGGCGACACCTAATCCTCCCTCCCTCCCTCCTTCAGCGACTCTGTAAGGGGGAGAAGAACGCTTTCCTGCTCACATCCCTTTCCTGCCTCTTACACCTTTCCTTCTAGTTATTTTCGGCACAGTCCTACCCTCCTAGAAACCATTCCTCCGCCTCATCCCTCCTCAGGTCCTCACCTGAATCCCCTTCTCCTAACCCGACTGCAGCGCTTAGAGACCGTAACCAGGGAGCCTTAGGTGTGGAACTGCATCTTGGGACAAGTAGTCCTGACGAGAAGAAAGCAGTGGAAAACTACAATTCCCAGAATACACTTTCATTTTCTCCCTTTTCCCCAATTCCAAGAGCCCCTTTGAAAGACTTTTAGCCACCTGGACCGCTTGCGAAAAGTCTTTTTAAAACATCTTTAAGTTGTTGAAATCTACCATTTCAAGAGCATTCTGAAAGCTAACGTGAGAAATAAGCTCAGATTTAGAGAAAGGAGAAAACAAATCTCGCGGCCCAGTCTGGCAGTGGGTTAGACAGATACTGTGACGGCGGCCAGGCATCTGCTGCGGTCGCCTAAGGGGTGGGACCTTCGGACGGGAAACCCCGGGGCCAGCGCCGCGCTCTTCCTTTCCGATCCGCCATCTGCGGTGAGTGTGTGCTCTGAACCGGCCTCCGGCTCGCGGCTTATAACTCACCCAAACCTGTATCCCCAGGTTTACCCGTGTCTCCTTTTTTCTTGGGTTCAGGTGGGACCGCCGCCGAGATGCAGATTTTCGTAAAAACTCTTACGGGGAAGACTATCACGCTAGAGGTACGGGCCAGGTGGTGTGAGGAAACCAAGGCCTGAATAAGGTGGTGAAATGTATTTGGGGACCCGCGCCGCTTTTCAAACCCATACGATATGCTTCCGAATTTGAGATCTGAAATCTCGCCCTGAATTGAGGGTGGTTTGCGGAGCAAGCGTCTAGGGCCAGGCCTATCATCTCGCGTGGTTCTGGCCAGAGATCGAAAGCAGGGAGCTGGAGGTGGGGAAGCAGACGCTCTTCGCTGGGCCGGCACGTGTGGCCAAGCAGCCGCCCGCCACCCTGGGCTGGGGAGAGAAATCGTGCTCACCTGTATCATCCATTGGAGATTGCCTACTGGGTCTTTATTGGGTAGGCTTCAGCATCCCTAATAGTTCGGTGCTACGGAAACTGTCATATTGGATTAAACCAATGTTCGTTCTAGTTTGTTATTGTGTAACCTGTGTACTTGCATTTTAAAACTGATAGGTTGAACCCTCGGACACTATAGAAAATGTAAAGGCCAAGATCCAGGATAAGGAAGGCAAGTAATATTTTCAAGTTCAGGAAATGAACCTGTACAAACACCTTACCTGTAAGCCCTTAGGAATCTGCTCTTGGTAGAATGGGAAGAAAACAGATTGACAAACTAAAGTACTAATGGAATAAAATAATAAGCAAATGATAATGAGCATGGACTCAGATTACTTAGATTGGAATTCCTGTAGAACATTTTGCATGTGTGAATTTCAGTGAGGTGGTTTTTGTTTTTTGTAGATGG
This sequence comes from Geosciurus inauris, assembly GCA_004024805.1. Lineage (NCBI taxonomy): Eukaryota > Metazoa > Chordata > Mammalia > Rodentia > Sciuridae > Geosciurus > Geosciurus inauris. The sequence continues at coordinate 40,459 of PVHX01007161.1, read as the reverse complement.
GGTCTCACTGAGTTGCTCAGGTCCTTGCTAAGTTGCTGAGGCTGGCATTGAATTTGCGATCCTCCTGCCTCAGCCTCCTGAGCCGCTGGGATTACAGCATGGGCCACCTGTGCCCAGTGTTAATTTTTTTATGTGCTGGTATATAAAATGATTATTGTATCGACATGTATTAAATTTGCTACCGTAAGCCTTCGTAACTATGTGTAGCTCTGTAGTAAGGACTTAGTGACAGATATAAATACCAAATGTTTAATTCTGGATTATTTTGTAAATTTGGAGCCTATATACCTTGCTCTGCTGACTTAATTAGGGGTCTTTGTTTTTTGTTTTCTGTATTAGGAATTCCTCCTGATCAGCAAAGACTGATCTTTGCTGGTAAGCAACTGGAAGATGGACGCACTTTGTCTGACTACAACATTCAGAAGGTTTGTTTGGGGAAAAGAAGAACCCCTTAAAAATAAGTCTTATGTTGGAAGTCTGGGCACATAAAAATGAATATAGCAGTAGTTTAGTGGTATATTCCCAGGCGATTCTTACACTAACATTTGAGAAGCGCTATTACTATTTCTCACGTTAATGAGATGTGTGATGTTGGTTGTCCTTACATAGAAGTATGTTCCAACCTTTGTTAACAGGAGTCCACCCTTCATCTTGTGTTGAGGCTTCGTGGTGGTGCTAAAAAAAGGAAGAAGAAGTCTTACACCACTCCCAAGAAGAATAAGCATAAGAGAAAGAAGGTTAAGTTGGCTGTCCTGAAATATTATAAGGTGAGCCAGTTTTACATGAAGAGTAGAATATCAGAAGGCTTGTTTATTTGTAAAGTCTTCATAGTAACTTGTTGGCATTTTCTTATGGAATAATGGGAATAAATATACTTAAATATCTAAATGAGCCTACTTTTCTTTAAACAAGGTATTCTGAAAATGAAAAATTTAGTTTCTGGAGTCTTCTTGTTTGGTAGTTGAATGTGTTTATATAAAGAAGTTCAGCTTTAGCTGTTTATTCCATAGAGTTCTGAATTTGAGGTAAGATCTGGATTCATGACTTAGATTCATCTACCAGTAAGCAAAGCTGGATTTTAATGTACAAATGTCCAATGACTTAACTTTTTGTTATGCTAATAGTATTGGTAATAATATGGAGTGCTTTAGCTTATAAGCACTAAAACTATCAGTATTGTTAAAAAGTTAAATACTTGGGGCTGGGGTTATGGCGCAGTGGTAGTGCCACGTGTGAGGCACTGGGTTCGATCCTCAGCACCACATAAAAATAAAATATTCTGTCCACCTACAACTAAAAAATAAATATTTTTTTTAAAAAAAGTTAAATACTTTTTAGTCATTTAAATCAGATTTCAGATGTTTTGTAAAATTATCTAATAGCAAGTTTTGTATTTTTCAGGTGGATGAAAATGGCAAAATTAGTCGCCTTCGCCGGGAGTGTCCTTCAGATGAATGTGGTGCTGGAGTTTTTATGGCCAGCCACTTTGACAGACATTACTGTGGCAAGTGTTGTCTGACTTATTGTTTCAACAAACCAGAAGACAAGTAATGTGTACGAGTTAATAAAAGACATGAACTAATATTTAATTGTGGAATTTCATTGCAGATTTAAAAAGTATTTTTGAGCATCAAATTGATGGTCCCATCATATTTTGATATGCCTCTGGTGTGCTATTGCCTTCATGTGAATACTGATTATGTGACCCAGTGGTTCTGAGTCAACTATTTGATATTTTCACTATATATAGTAATTTCTTAAATGATCTATACTTTGGCAGGAGAGTTATGTTGTATTTAACATCAGCTATCTAAATATAAGCCAATTTGACCTCAGCACTTAAAGGTGTTGTGGGTCAGGAACTGTTCTTGCATCACAGGATGATGAGCAGGATCCTTTGCCTCTCAATAACAGTGGGCCACCCCTAATTTAAGATTTTGTCTTAAAGGGTGTGACATGTTGCTATTTCAGACACAAGAAATTTTAAAACTGAGTTCAAGTTTTCAAAGATGCTTCCTATGTTAGTGAGATATTTGCTGTTTGCAATACAAGGGAATGCTGCTGTTTAATGTGCATTAACTCTTAGAAATTGTTCTCTTCAGGATGAATCCTTATAAAACACTTAGAGTGCTATTCACAACAAAAGAAAATTTTAAGCAGTACGTGTTAGTGTCATATTTTACCCATGGAGCTCAATTCAGGGAGGATTGGTTTGTTGGTGCCACCAATTCCCTTTTTTGCACGTGCTCTGCCCACTTGAGAACTTCTCGGAGACATCCTTGAACAGTTAGTTTTCTATTTCTATAGCGATTTCATGCTCCAATACACATGGTGTAGAGTAACAAGTACCTTTTGATCATTTAGTGGCAAATGTTTTACCTTCAGTAAAACAAAACTAAATGATGTAAAAAATAAAGCAAAGACATTTCATCATTGACATTTTTAATACAGTTTTAAAATCCTGGATCCCAAGAAGTCTTAGCTAAAACTTCCTTTTCTTCATAACAAACAATTTCATCTCCCACTTGGAATTCTACTTTTTCTTCATCTAAACTGAGACCACAATCCATTCCAGTTTTAATGATGGAGGTGTCATCTTTATGATGTTTCAATGAGGTCAATGAGCCTTTTAAAAAAGGAAATTTAAGGTTACTCGTATATTTAACATAAAGTACTAAGATGGGCATGAAGGTGCATACCCATAATCCCAGCAATTTAGGAGGCCAGCCTCAGAAGTACTAAATGCTAGGTAGTTTGGTGTTAAAAGGAAAATTACACTGAAATTCTTGGAAATTACAGCCCTGTCATAAGTGGAATTTTATACGAGGAAAGCCCCAAAGTCTCCAATTTTAGAGAGATCAAGACTGTAGAGCATGGGATTATACTCAGGACCTGAGTGGGAAAAATCAAACACTGCAGGCAATAATAGGTCAAGTTATGAAAAGATGGGAGTAGGAGTGTGGAATGTAACTGTAGGAATTAAAAGGAAAGTGAGGCCAGTTTTTAAAACGGTGGGAAATTGCTGCATGCAACCATGCATGCCTATAATCCCCCCTACTTGGGAGGCTCAGGTGGCAGTTTCTCAAGTACAAGGCTAGTGAAGCCCAGATTCAGTCTCCAAAAACAAAAGTAAAGCTTAAAATCAGGTGAGGGATAGGCTCTGTGGCGCACACCTGTAATCCCAGCACTTTTGGCCAGCCTCAGCAATGGCAAGGCGTTCAACTCAGTGAGACCCTGTCTCTAAATAAAACAAATCAGGGCTGGGGATGAGGCTCAATGGTCATGTACCCCTGAGTTCAATCCCTGGTCCCAAAAAACAAAAGTCTGAAGAACTAACAGTCTAGGGGAATCATAAGAATTAACAGGGAGGGAGCCAGCCTATCACTATAGAGAAGTTAGGAATGCTAAAACAAGGTTATGGCAGGGAAAGATCAATGGATTTCAAATGGTTATGCAATCAGGTTTGGGGACTGGATAGAGCATAGAAAACATTGTGATGTTGCTTACCTTTCCAAATAACCTGCCCTCTGCGGATTAATTTAAATTTTTTTTGTTTTTCTAACTGTCCCTTTTGGACTCTGCAGCCAGCCACAGGAATTTTCTTCTTTCCTTCTGTTACAGAGAAGGTAGCTAGTATTGAAGCCTCACCTTTAGGAAGAAAATGATGTTAATGATTCTGGAAAATAATGCCTCTGTTCTACAGTATAAAAATTAAAAATATGAACTTGTGCATAAAAAAAGGTCCTGATTTCTTTCCACCAACTTTATTTCCCTGTCCAATAATTAGAAATAACAGATGAACTTGGGAAACTGAGGTAAGAGGTAGGGTTTCCCAAGTTCAAGACTAGACTGGGCAATTTAGCAAAACATATCAAAAAGGGCTGGGGATGTGGCTTGGTAGAAAGCACTTGCCTACCATGTGAAAGACTACCACAAAAGATAAACATAAAAATCCTTGGGTATTACCACTGCTCTGTGAAAACCTACTTCAATATATTTTCTAGAGTAGGTCACCTGTCATTACCCCATCTATTTTTTTTTTAAATATTTTGTTTAGTTGTAGATGAACACAATATCTTTATTTATGTTATGTGGTGCTGAGGATCGAACCCAGTGCCTCACGTATGCGAGGCAAGCGCTCAACCGCTGAGCCATAGCCCCAGCCCCTACCCCATCTATTTTTAAGTCACTTAAAGGTTTTTAGATCCACTTACTAATGCTAATTCTATAACTATTTTTCCTCTGACTGAAAATTAAGTTCCAATAATGAAATAACTTACTATAATCACCAATTTTCTAGAGTGTTACTTGACTGGTGTTACTTAAGTTAGTGGGATTTGATTGGTGTTTGGTCACTTCTAGAAACTCTCCTAATATGACTGTTTTTCCAAATTGGTACTAGTACAAGAACATACCAGTATCTGCATGTTCATGTTTAGCAGGTCAGAAAGGCATAAACTAACTTTATATAGACCAAAATATAAAATCCAATCTTATAATTAGACATTAAAAATTGAGGTACGTTCTATAGTTGCTGACATACACTTCAAAAAGGTCAAGGTCAAAAAACATTGAAGAATCTTTCATTCCAGATTAAATGAGACTAGTAAGAGATAGGACAATGACTGGGTGCGGTGGTGCATGCCTGTAATCCCAGCACTTTGGGAAGCTGAGACAGAAGAATCGCGAGTTCAAAGCCAGCCTCAGCAACGGTGAGGTGCTAAGCAACTCAGTGAGACCCTGTCTCTAAATAAAACACACAATAGGGCTGGGGATATGCTCAGTGGGGTTATGCTCAGTGGGTTGGAATTCTACTTTTTCTTCATCTAAACTGAGACCACAATCCATTCCAGTTTCAATGATGGAGGTGTCATCTTTATGATGTTTCAATGAGGTCAATGAGCCTTTTAAAAAAGGAAATTTCAATCCCCAGTACCAGGAAAAAAAAAAGATAGGACAATGAAATAACAACCCATGATCCTGGACTAGAGGGAAAACATGCATTACAAAGTACACTATGAGGACAAAAGACAAAATTTGAATATGGACTGAATTGGAGAATATTATTTGATCATTGTTAGTTTTATAAGAACATCTTGGTGCTTATTTAGTAAATGTACATATTTAGAGGCAAGTGGGTACAATATAAATTCAGCCTTTAAATCTGGCTAAAGAATAAGCTAGATAATACTTAACAATATTTAACATTTAAATATAAAGTAAGTTTTCTTACGGTATAATTTCTCTGCCAGTCCCAGGACAAAATCAGCAAAATCAGTGGTGCCTTCCAAAGCATATGTGTGTGTGTATATATATGATTTAATCTTATGTATGTATATATATAAAAGATTTAATCTAGGGGTGCTTAACCACTGAACTACATTCCCAGCCCTTTTTGAAATTTTGAGATGGTCTTGCTAAGTTGCCGAAGCTGGTCTTTAACTTCGATCCTGCTGACTCAGCCTCCCAAACCGCTGGGATACAGGCATGTGCCACTGCACCTGGTCACACAATCTTTATGCTGCTCATCCTAGTCAAATTTGTACTACCATTAGTTGTTCATGTCTATATTTGAGGGCAAGTTCTTAATGCCTTATTTGCCTTTGTATCTTCTTGTCAGTGGGATGTGAAGCACAGTGTGTCTTACAGGACACATACTTATCATACAAATGAGGTTACCAGGAATTTTCATCTTATGGTCATCAGTTTTTCTAGAACAACAGATATTTATTGGAACAGGGAATATATTTTTCTTCACTTTGCTTTCAGGCACTGTTAACAACACCTAAGATATGAATGTGTGGTGGCGTACACTAGGGAAGCTCAGTCAGGAGGCTTAAAGTTCAAGGCCAGCCTTAGCAATTTAGAGAGGCCCTAAGCAACTTAGTGAGACTCTGTCTCAAAATAAAAAATAAAAAGGGCCAGAGATGTAACTCAGTGGTGAAGTGCCTCTGGATTCAAACCCCAATACCACAATAAAATAAAAGTAACATTCAGTGAACACTCACCTATTTGGTGTTCCTCTACAGTACAGGGCAATCTGCTGCTCAGTTCCTCCTGCAAATCTTCAATAAGATGGTAAATGATTTTGTGAAGTTTAATTTTTACTCCCTTTTTTGCAGCTGACTGCTGGATAACATTGCTTGTATTCACATTAAAACCATATATAACACCTGAAAAGCAGAAATGATAAAGTAACACAAATATTATTTATCTTTCAAGCAGAACTCAAATTTTATTCTATATAAATTAAATGGCAGTGGCAATTGGGGAAATGACAAATTGTGGGTTTTTTTCACAAAAACTAGTAAATTTTCAAATTACTAAATTTCATAAATTGTTAAATAAGGAAAATTTCTTTATGATATTATTAATTTAAGAAACATTATTTCTTAAGTGTCTATAATGTGCAAGGCAGTATGCTAAACAAAGCTTTGGTTTTATGCCAGAGAAATAAAACAAAATTATCAGGGCTAAAATATTGTTTTATTTTAACAATAATTCCATTATTAAATTGTAATCCTGGGCTAGGGTAGCTCAGTAGTGGAGCATTTGCCTCATATGTATGAGGCACTGGGTTCAATCCTCAGCACCACATTAAAATAAAGGTGTCCATACACAACTAAAAAAACATATTTTTAAAAAATTGTAATTCTGTTGTGTAAGTTTTGTGGTTTATATTTAAGGATCCATTTGGCCAAAAGTTGTTCAAAAATAGTTCCTTAGTTGGCAAAATTCAAGAATTAACCACTTTACCAAAGAATAATATTTAACTGCAAATACTCTGGAAGAAAAAGAAACAAAGGTGGCATACATCAGCAACTCAAGAAGGGTAAATCAGGGGGATTGCAAATTCGAGGCCAGCCTCAGCAACTTAGAGAAGCCCTAAGCAAGTTAGCGAGATCTGACCCTGTTTCAAAAATAAAAAAGGACCAGGGATGTGGCTCAGGGGTTTGGTGCACCTGGTTCAATCCCTGGTACCAAAAAAAAAGTAACAAGGAAAAACACCTTGAACAGGATGAATGAAAGAAAAAAAAAATTAGCTTAGAAAAACCCAAGCCGGGCACGGTGGCACAAGCCTGTAATCCCAGCATTTAGGGAGGCTGAGACAGGAGAATCGCGAGTTCAAAGCCAGCCTCAGCCAACAGCGAGATGCTAAGCAACTCAGTGAGACCGTCTCTACATAAAACACAAAATAGGGCTGGGGATGTGGCTCAGTGGTCAAGTGCCCCTGAGTTCAATCTCCAGTACCAAAAAAAAAGAAAGAAAAGAAAAACCCAATCAGCATGAAAGTTTTAACGTTAAAAAATCCTTGGGCTGGGCTTTTTAGGTAGAGCACTTGCCTAGCACGAGTGAGGCACTGAGTTTAATCCTCAGTACCACATAAAAATAAATAAAATGAAAGTTAAAAAAAAATAAAATCCTTCACTACACTGTATACCTTACACATAAAGAACAGTGTTAGGCAAAATAGGGCTGGGGATGTGGCTCAGTGGTTGAGTGCCTCTGAGTTCAATCCCTGGTACCAAAAAAAAAAAAAAAAGAATAGTGTTAGGTTAGTCAGGCTAACATACTTTAATTATTATTACTGAAAAATACCTTTTCATTAGAAATGATATCTAGGGGTTAGGGCTGTAGCTCAGGGGTACAGCGCTTGCCTAGCATGCGTGAGGCACTGGGTTTGATCCTCAGCACCACATATACATAATAAATAATAAATGAATAAAATAAAAATCCATCAACAACTAAAAAAATTAAAAAAAAAAAAGAAAGAAATGATATCTAATCCTACAGTGGGAAGGGTGATGATAAATGGGAATGTTGGGTATGTCAAGCCAAACAAGACATAAGCAAATGGTCACGATATGAGCGAGGGAACACAGACAAATAGGAAATAGAAACCTTACCATCAAATGTTTCAGCCAAGTTAACATCATTTTCACTAATATCACCTACTCCATAATGTACTAAATCTAGTTGACACTCATGTGAAGCATCATAGGTATCCAAAATGTTTAAAATGGCCTCAACAGAACCATCAACGTCACCTAAATACAGCAAAAGTTTTAAATTTGTTACTGTTAAGAATTAGGCATTGACAAAAAAGAAAGAAAAATTAAAAAGGAAAAAAATTTTTCAAGAACTTATATAAAGTATAATGAACCAAATGTTCACTTACAATTAAATTAGTAAGAAATATGTTGACTTAGAAAAATGCCCCTCAAAATACACAATTAATTTTCACTCAAATTTGAGAATAAAAAAATATATATACATGTACTTTAAATTTTGAGATAAAATTTTTAAAATTAAATTCTAATTTAAGCCGGGCACGGTGGCGCAAGCCTGTAATCCCAGCACTTAGGGAGGCTGAGAGGTGAGTTGTAAAGTAAAATCTTCAAAAAGATACCTTTAATAATTATAGGTAGTACATGTGAATCTCTTTCTATTTTCTCTTTTGGCTTTAAGGGTCTTTGTTCTTTTCTTTCTAGGTACTTTATAAATGCTCTCTTCTTCCAGTGCAAAGTGCCATACTTCTCACGGGCTTTCCGATGTGCTTCTTGGTGTTCCTTTCGTTTTTCTTCTAGTATTTTCAGTTCATCTTTATTTTTCTCCTGTTCTTGTTCAAACTTCCTCCAGTCAATAACTTCATGTGCTCTTGCCTTTATAGGGAAAATACTGGCATTATTTAATCAAACAGACACTGATATATGTTAGGCAAAAGGCTTTGTATTTTCCCCTATTATGGAATTAAGTAGTCTGAAACTACTAATTTTATAAGTTTAAAGAAACTTCTAAAATTTAATTTGGGAACTTCTTGTATAATTAAAAATTTAAAAATATAAAATTATAATTTAAATAATTAAAATTATTAAATTACAATTTTTTTTTTGGTACTGCAGATTGAACTCAGGGGCACTCGACCACTGAGCCACCTCCCCAGCCCTATTTTGTGTTTTATGTAGAGACAGGGTCTCACTGAGTTACTTAGCACCTCGCCGTTGCTGAGGCTGGCTTTGAACTCATGATTCTCCTGTCTCTGCCTCCCTAAATGCTGGGATTACGGGCTTGCGCCACCACACCTGGTTTAAATTACAATTTAATTTTAAAATTCTATCTCAAAATTTAAAAATAATGCAAATTCTAAAAATGGCGCAACTGGTTCCCTCAAGTCCTGTTACAAACTAGAATTATTTGTTAACATTAATCACTTATTTGATATAGCAGTACAGATTAATATTTTAAATAATACCACTTGCATGCACTTATGAATATGTAACAACAAATCCCACTATTATGTATAATTATGATGCACCAATAAAAAGGAAAATTTTTTAAAAATAAAATCATCGTATCATTATCTAAAATGCAGGAATTAAATTTGATGTACCTCAGATTCTACTTCAAGAATTTCATCTCCTGCAGAAGGAAGGTCCCTCCAGCCTGTAATTCCCACTGGCATGCTGGGATAGGCTTCATTGATTATTTTTCCATTTTCATCAAACATTACTCGTACTTTTGCCCAACTCCTTCCAGCAACCAGAATTGAGCCTTTTCTCAAAGTTCCTCTTTGAACTATAGCTGTAGTAACAGGACTAAAATGAATATATACATATTTAATGCCATAATAAAGACATACTTTCTTAACTATAGCAAATATATCTATATGCAGGTTTAATATATATAAACCTATGCATTAATTCTCTTCTCAACTACCAATTTTTGATACTATAAATACATTGTTTTGAAGCTGGGCATGGTGGTTTACACCTGTAATCCCAGCTACTTGGGAATCTGAAGCAAGGAGATCGATCACAAGTTTAAGCTCAGCCTGGAAAATTTGGGGAGACCCTGTCTCAAAACAAAAGGGCTGAGGATGCAGCTTAGTGGTAGAGCATATGCATAGCATGTGCAAGGCCCTGGGTTCAATCCCTAGTATCACACACACACACACACACACACACAGAGGATCCTGAGCTGTAGCTTAGTGGCAGAACACTTGCCTAGTATTCTTAAAGCCCTGGGTTGATCCCCAGCATTACCACACAAAAAAAAAAATTATTCTCAGTAGCCAAGTGGAAGCAACCCAAATGTCCATCAATAGAAGTATGATAAACTGTCCAAGGAAAATGTGATACATACACACAAAAGATTATTATGTAGCCTTTGAAAAGAAGGAAATCCTGTCACAGGCTACAACATGGATGGACCTCAGGGACATTATGCTAAATAAAATAAGTCAGTAGGGGCTGAGGATGTAGCTCAGTGGTAGACTGCATGTCTAGCATGCATGAGCCCCTGAGTTTAATCCCCACAACAGGGAAAAATAAAATCACAAAAGATAAATCCCATATGATTCCACTCAAAATATCTAAAGAAGTTAAAATTATAAAAACAGAATAGAAAGGTGGTTGCCAAGGACTGGAGAGAGGAGGGAAGAGAAATTGGCGTTTAATAGGTATATAGTCTCAGTTATGTAAGATGAAGTTCTAGAAATCTGCACAACAATGTAAATATATTTTATAATACTGAACTGTATACTTAAAAACGCTGGAGATATAGCACAATGGTAAAGTACTCCTGGGTTCAACTCCTAGTACCAAAAAAAAAAAAAGGATAACATGCTAATATGCTATTTTTTTTTTTCTCCTTTTGGCAGGACAGTGGATTGAACCTAGTAGTGCTTTACCACTTAGCTACATTCCCAGTCCTTTTTGTTTTTTATTTTGAGACAGAATCTTTTTTCTTTTTGTTTTGGTACCAGGAATTGAAACCAGGGGTGCTCAACCTCTGAGTCACATCCCCAACCCTTTTTTACATTTTATTTTGAGACAGGGTCTTGCTAAATTGCTTAGGGCCTCACTAAATTGCTGAGGCTGGCTTTGAACTCACAATCCTCCTGCCTCAGTCTTCCAAGCCACTAAGATTACAGGCATGCACCACCATGCCAAGGCAGAGTCTCTCTTGCTAAATTTCTAGGCTGGCCTTGAACTTGCAATCTCCTGCTTTCAGCCTCCCAAGTCACTGGGATTACAGGTGTGCTCCATCACGCCCAGTTTAACGCAGTAAATTTAATGATATATTTCTTACTACAATAAAAAAAATTTTTTTCTTATAAAAGTTATGGTAAGGGAGGGAGCAGAAAGCAGAGTGTTTTGATACCATCCTAATCTACTTTTTATGCCACTGTTCATGTCAGCAAAGAGATTGCTCACAGTTGGTACAGCATACAAAAACAATGAGAAAACCTTTCTTGCTAATAGAGAAATTCAAGAAGAGAACACCATTTCAAACACTTTCCTATATATTACATTAGTGGGTAAGGTCATTAAGAATTTAGAATTGATATTCCATTTTAATTTAGGTTAAGTCTCGTCAGGGGAAAAACGTGAATTACTTAAGTCATCAAAGTATGACTAGGTGTATACAGATAGTTGCTATGGTCTACTGACAATACATTTTTGTGTTCTGTGTGCTACTACAATAAATACTTTACAAACAAATGCTTTGAAAATATTGTTCATGAACTTAAAATAACATGCAATAAAATATGTATTGTCCATATAATCAAGTCACAAAAATCATGGAATGAAATTATCAAAAAGAAGCATTATAGAACAGTCCTACCCTCTTCCTTTGTCTGTGAAAGACTCAATTACTGTTCCTTCCACTGGACCAGTGGGATCTGCTTTCAATTCTAATATTTCTGCAAGAGCAGTGGTTGCTTCTGCCAAAGCCATCAGATTATTGCCCTTTAACAACAACAACAACAACAAAGGTTTGTATACATTAATAAATACTATCTATAAACATAAATAATAGGGTCAGAAAACCAAATTATCCTTGATCCTTTTCTTTAAGCATTTAAAGCGAGAATTACCCAATTTTTAAAAGGAAAGAAGGGGAGAAGGAAGGAAGGAAGAATTAGCAAGACAGACTGACCCAGGGACAGATCTTGCAAGAAACAATTGCCTTATTTTTTTAATAGGTTGGTCACTGGTGGTGCTTGCTAATAATCTTTCATAAACTCATGCTTATTCATTCTTTCTCCTCCATCTGCCTCTACAATTGTTTTCTTCCACTAACTCCTAACGATGCTACTTTACATTTCAAATTTTATCCAATTGAATAAGCCTGAATATCTATTGTTTTGTCTGATCCACTCAAGAATCCTGTAAAGTAAGTGAATCAAACATTACTTAGCATTATTAAATAAATGAGGAGAAAAAGCACTGACTACACTGAGGCTCTAAGCCACACTCTGCAACCATCCAGCTATACAGCCTTTAAAAATCACTTCATCTCCCTGTATCTCATTTTCCTCAACCAAAAAATGAAGAAGTTAGGTTAGATTATTCTTTTTAAAAATATTTTTAGTTATAGATTGACACAATACCTTTATTTTTATTTATTTATTTATTTTTGGTACCAGGGATTGAACTCAGGGGTACTCGACCACTGAGCCACATCCCCAGCCCCATTTTGTGTTTTATGTAGAGACAGGGTCTCACTGAGTTGCTTAGTGCCTCGCCGTTGCTGAGGCTGGCTTTGAACTCGCGATTCTCCTGTCTCAGCCTCCCAAAGTGCAGGGATTACAGACGTGCGCCACCACGCCCGGCTCCTTTATTTAATTATTTTTATGTAGTACTGAGAATCAAACCAAGTGCCTCACATGTGCTAAGCAAGTGCTCTATCACTGAGCCACAACTGCAGACACAAGGTTAAATTATTCTTTAACCTTTAATGATCTAGGTTTACAATGCACCCTAAAACTCCAAGATCACACAGCTAATTAACTGGCGATGGAACTGGAACTGATGGACAAAGGACTCTCTCATTCTGTCAGCTAAGAGATTGCTCATACAAATTACAGAGTATAAAGCAATAGACAAATGTGAAAAAAAATGACTAAATACTTTGCTTTCCCATATAATTATACCTAGTACTTACTCCAGTTTATAAAACATTATTTCAAAAAAGCAGAGTTGAGGTTGTTTCTTTGCATGAAGTAGCCCCCTATGTCTTTGAAAAGACCTGTCTTATTCCCTGCCACTCTCCCCCAATTCCTTCCATTCCCTAGTTATCATCTCTGCCATGCCTCTAAATTTGCCTCAGCAGCTATTACCCATCTATTCATCTCACAGTATCACAACAGAAAAAGTGGCTAAGTCTTCAAATATTTTATGTTATTGTGGCAAGTGTGTTATTTGGCTTTCAGAGTGCAATAACAATTGAGGTAGAGTGGAAAGATAAAATAAGGTGGCAGTTTATGAACTTCAAACAAAAGAGGCATTGTTTTACTATTAATAGAAGCATACTTTCTAACCCGGGGATAACAAATTTAGGGAAATTAAGGATGAAATGAAATTTAGGTGGAGGAAAGCAGAATACAGCGCCATCCACTCAATGAATAATCAGGGGGGAAATGTCTGCATTATGAGCCAAACGTGGAATATGATGAGAATGGACAAAAAAAGGAAATCATTACTTAGCAGCACCCTCTATAAGATAAGAGAACTGGAAGATGCTGATATAAGACAAGTTAAGACTTCCCCTTTGTTTTTCATCCAAGAAAGGGTAATTGGTAATTTAAAAGAAAACAGAATTCACCATAGATAACATTATAAAACACAGCATTTGAATTAATAGAAACAGTCAATAACAAAATCAACCCAAATAGTTAACTTTTGTATTAGTAAAATTTTTGTTTAAATTTATCTTAAATACCCTAAACCCTATTTTATAGGTTGTTTTTTTTTTGTTTTGTTTTGTTTTTAAATAAAAATCCTATAAAAGGCATGGGCAAGCATTTCTTTTACCAACTGGGTTTCGTTTGTTTAAAACAGTCTTTAGCCTTCTGTTATGCTATCCCCACATCACTTACCATTTATTTCCCTTATTTTAAGTATCTCATAATTTTAAAAACATTAGATTTAGAACTGATTCCCCACCAATCAGCTATGCCACCATGAACTGGTAACTGACTTTTCTGAGTTCAATTCCTAATCTGCCAAATCATACTAATACTAGCTTTGTCTAGTGCCCAGAGAATTTTTCTTTCTTTTTAAATATTTTTTTTTCAGTTGTTGATGGATCTTTATTTTATTCATTTATTGTTTGTATGTGGTGCTGAGGATCGAACCCAGTGCTTCACGCATGCTAGGCAAGCGCTCTACCACTGAGCTACAGCCCCAGCCCCAGAGAATTTTTCTTAAATTAAAAGAATATTTTTTCAATACTGGGGACTGAACCTGGGACAACTTACCACTGAGCTATATTTCTGTCCTTTTATCTTTTCTTTTCTTGTTTTTTTGAGACAGGGTCTCACTAAGTTGCCGAGGGTTTTGCTAATTTGCTGAGTCTGTCCTTAAATTTGTAATCATCCCACCTTAGCCTCCGGACTGCTGGGATTATAAGTGTGTGCCATGTCGCCTGGCTACCCAAAGAATTTTTTAAAACAACACAAATTACACATGTCAAAATCTTCTTTGGGTATAAAGCACTAGGTGCGTGATGTAAAGCACTCTCATTCACATACCCATATTTACCCATATTTACCGTAAGTGCAGAGACATGCACTGCTTGAACATCACCTCCATAATCTTCACACACCACATCATAAGCCAGCAATTCTTTTTTTACTTTTTCAGGATCAGCCTCAGGTTTGTCACATTTGTTTATTGCAAGGACAATAGGAACTAAAAGAGATAAAGAAGAATGTAATTGAGAATACCTTTAATTCTATAGTCACAGTAAGGCATTAACCTATTCTGGCTTTCTTTTTATTCAGTGGATATACTTATTTATAGAAAGGCTTAAAAGGTCCACTTTAGACTCACACCATTCCTCTGTACTCTCTACACATAATGAATCCAGATGAGTGATATTAAAACTGTAATAGTAAATTCTGAATTAAGAGTAGACACCTGACATGAGAAAAAAATTTAAAAACAATATTTGGGAAAGAGACCTATCCTTAAATCTGAAAGTGAGATCAGTAACTATACTAGTGATAATCTCCAGGGAAAAAAATCACAAGTCTAGTTTAACACCACCAGATCACTTGCCTCTTCTTTTTTTTGGCAGCATGAGTTGAACTTAAGGGCACTTAACCACTGAGACACATCCGCAGCCGTATTTTGTATTTTATTTAGACACAGGGTCTCACTGAGTTGCTTTAGCACCTCACTTTTTCTGAGGCTGGCTTTGAAATCATGATCATCCTGCCTCAGCCTTCCGAGCCACTGGGATTACAGGCATGCGCCACCACACCTGGCTTGCCTCTTCCAAGTTTTGTTAACTCATTTTTAAAAACGTTTTAAAACTTTTATTCTTTTGCCAGGCCCCAGTGATACAGGCCTATACTCCTAGCCTCTTGGGAGGCTGAGGTAGAAAGATTCCAAGTTCAAAATAGGCCTGGGCAACTCAGTAGTGAGATGCTATCTCAAAATAAAAGATACAAAGGGCTGGGGATGTAGGTCAGTGGTAGAGTGCCCCTGGGTTCAAACCTTAGTTCTACACGCCCCCCCCCCCCAAATTATTCTTTTGCAGTGCTAGGAATGGAACCCAGGGCTTCACTCATGCATGGCAGACAAGCACCACTGAGATACAATCCCAGTCCACACTTCCCTATTTTCTTTTCAAGAGATATTTTCCTCCAGTTTTTCTGTAGGAGACAATGAAAGTTCTGCACTTTTGATTCTTTGCATTAAATTGACTGTTGGTATAGCATCCCCAAATTGGTTCTCCAGATGCTTCCAATAATTCATCTGCTGGGTGTACTGGTCCAGTTCCCTGGTGAAAGCCTTTATTCACTATTAACCCCCAATATCCCATCTCCAGTTGAATCTAAGTATCATTATTGCAAATTTTCTTTTGGGATTTAGAGCAACTCTTTATTTATATACATACTTTAGTGACCAACACATAGTGGACTTTCAATTCAATATGTGTACACTTAATGAATGAACCAAAGAATCCTATAATCTATTCATCATCAATAAATATATCCTCTCATTAGAGATATCACACAAAATTCTAGGAGATAAAATCTAATTGAGTTTCACTATCTCCACCATTTTCTCAGGGTCAAAGAAACAGAAACTGAAAAAGACACTAAAAGTTTCTCAATCTACAACCTACTATTGTGAAAAAGTGCATATTCTATATAGACAAGCTCGAACTTAACAGGGATCAAAAGAATAAATGCAGAAAGCATGACATAATGAACTGACTCTATTTCAACCAACTGCTTTATTATGGGATCCCTGGCAAATTTATACCTCTCTTCTTTTTGCCATGTATTGCCTAGAATTGTTAAGATCAACACACAAAGACAGTTTTGAGGAATTAAAAAGGAAAGAGAGGGCCTGTAATCCCAGCTACTTGAGTGACTGAGACAAGAGGATTGTCAGTTCAAGACCAGCCTCAGAAACTTAGCAAGACACTGTTCCAAAATAAAAAATAAGTATCTGGAGGAGCTTGGGATATAGCTCAGTTGGTAAAGTGCCTGCCTTGCATGCACAAGGCCCTGGGTTCAAACCCCCAGAACCACCAAAATAAAATAAAATAAATATCTGGGAAAAAATAAATAAAAAGGACTATGAATGTAGCTCAGTGGTAGAGCACTCCTGGGTTCAATCCTCAGTACTACAAAAAAGAAAAGGAAAGAAAATAATACTTGAAAGCTAAGAGTCAGATCCCAAATTCAAACAAGTTGCACATTAGCTATGTAATTGTATATAATTGAGGAGAGTTCTAGCTGCTGTCTGGGTTTCAGTTTTCACATTGTAAGATTAAAGAATCAGTAATTCTCAACCTATGTTTTTTTTTTCTTGCCAACAAACTTGGGAGGGAATACAATACTCCATGTTTTCTCATTGTGGGTAGGTACAGGCATCATATCACAATAAGAATGAGTGTATAGCATATGTGTATGTGCACATGTGCAATACTTATTATTATAATTTTTCCCAATATAGGAGATAGAACCCAGGAATGCTTTACCCCTCAGCTACATACCCACCTCTTTTTTATTTTGAGACAGAGTCTTCCTATGTTGCTGAGGTTGGCTTTAAACTTGCAATCCTTCTGTCTCAGCCTTCTGAGTCACTGGGATTACAGGCATGCTCCACTTACTATAATTTTTTAAAAATATTTTTTAGTTATACATGGAACAGTATCTTTATTTTGTTTACTTATTTTTATGTGGTGCTGAGGATCAAACCCAGTGCCTCACACATGCAGGCCAAGCGCTCTGCCACTGAGCCACAACCTCAGCCCTTATTATAATTTTTAAATGAAGAAATAAGGGAGAAGACACTTGGTATGGTGGCACATGCTTGTAGTCCCAGTAACTTGGAAGGCTGAGACAGAAGGATCACAAGTTCAAGGCCAGACTTAGCAACTTAGCCAGGTCCTAAGCAACTTAGGGAGACCCTGTCTCAAAATAAAAAATAAAAAATAAAAAGAGAGAGAGAAATAAAGGAGAAGATGACCAGGTGATTTTCCAAAGCCTAAAATTTTATTCTTTTGACTAAATAAGAACTTATTTAAAGCAGATGAAGATCCACATACATCTAATATGTCAAAATACACTCTATTGTCATGTGCATCTAAAAAGAACAAATTTTAAAAAATAAAGCAAATGAAGAGAAAGTTTCTCTTAAGAGAAGAATTCCAGGTAAATGAACAAGGAATAATGAAATATCAACTCTTGGCAACTCCTAATAAATCTGGGTTAAGGGTTAATAAGAGTTCATTATCTTATTCTTAATGTTGCATCTATATAAATTTTCTTTTTTTTTTTTTTGGTACTGAGGATTGAACTCAGGGGTACTCGACCACTGAGCCACATCCCCAGCCATATTTTGTGTTTTATGTAGAGACAGGGTTTCACTGAGTTGCTTAGCGCCTCGCCATTGCTGAGCTGGCTTTGAACTCTCAATTCTCCTGTCTCAGCCTCCTTAAGTGCTGGGATTACAGGCTTGAGCCACCGCGCCCGGCTTCTATATAAATTTTCTATAATAAAAAGTTTTAGGTTTTTTTTTTAAGTGGAAGAAAGATTATACTTGTGATCACAAGTCCCAAGTCAAATCCTGCTGACACCTTTCCTTCTATCAATGGGAAAATAATTTAGCTATCTTTGAAACTTATTTGTAAAACAGGTATAACAATCCTGGGACTGTGATAATTAAGTGAGGTACATGTAAATGGCTCCAGAACTGCAACTTTATGGAGGATATCCTTTAAAAAAATAAATAAATAATAAGCAACTTCCTTCCTGCCACACAATACCTTGAGCATCTTTAGCATGCTGAATAGATTCTATAGTCTGTTTCATCACTCCATCATCTGCAGCTACCACCAAGACAATAATGTCAGTGACCTGAGCACCTCTGGCTCTCATTGCTGAGAAGGCAGCATGTCCCGGAGTATCAAGAAAGGTTATTTTTTCCCCAGAAGGCAGAGAGACTGTGGAAATAGAAATTCAAGAACACTGAAGATTTAAATATGTACTTCCTTAACACATATATGGAATGTATATATGACATTATCAGATACAATCAACAATTCCTTAAAATAATTGTATTCCACTAATCTTAACACAGACTGAAATTTCACAATGAAAACTTATAAAATACCAGTGAGACCTTTAGGGTTTTCTTTTCACATAACAATTTCAAACTCATATTTCTAGAATATAGTGACTTTCATAAATGTACCAACTGACATCCACTCTGGAATGAGAACAGACCAATAGTTGTATAGTCAGTCATCCCCTACATAAGCAAACCACATCTGCACAGTGGCCCTGAGCCAGAGAAAGGCAGTTTAGCACATAGTAGCTCAGGATCCTTGGTTTTATTTTATTTATTTATTTGTTTGTTTGTTTTGGTGCCATGGATTGAACTCAGGGGTATTCGACCACTGAGCCACATCCCCAGCCCTATTTTTTTGTGTTTTATGTAGAGACAGGGTCTCACTGAGCTGCTTAGTGCCTCGCCGTTGCTGAGGCTGGCTTTGAACTCACGATTTTCCTGTCTCAGCCTCCCAAAGTGCTGGGATTACAGGCATGAGCCACCACACCCGGCTAGGATCCTTGGTTTTAAATTTCATCTTTGCCGCTTACTAACTATGTACTTTGGGCAAGTTACTTAACCTGAAGAAGTCTCAGCCTCCTCAGCTATAAGTAGGAATATTAATATCTACCTCAAGATGCTGTGAAGATAAAAGAGATGAAGCATGTAAGATGCACAGTGCTAGGCACATAGTAAGTGCTCACTAAGTAGTAGTTATTAATTATCATTACAACATTATCACAACCTAGCATAGGAGGTTATATAAGAATAATTAATTAACTGAGTAAAAATTTTAGGCTTATTAAACCAAACTAAGAATGACCAAGAAAAAACTAACATAAATTTCTTGTAGAACATAAATTGTACAAAATTATTATTATTTTTTTTGGTACCAGGGATTGAACTCAGTGGTACTCAACCACTGAGCCACATCCCCAACCCTGTTTTTTGTGTTTTACTTAGAAACAGTCTCACTGAGTTGCTTAACACCTCGCTGCTGCTGAGGCTGGCTTTGATTCTCTTGTCTCAGCCTCTCAAAGAAAGTATAAAATAACTTAACCACTCACTCCACATTTCATCAATCCAATGGCTTCCCTTTTACTTTGAATTTGTATATTTTATACCATAACATTTGATTAAAGAAAACAGTGGGGTTCCCAAGCATACTTTTGTGTTCATACCCAGAAAGGCACCAATGTGCTGAGTGATGCCTCCAGCTTCCATTGCTGCCACTTGAGTTTTTCGAAGTTTGTCAAGTAACGTTGTTTTCCCATGATCGACATGGCCCATTATAGTAACAACAGGGGACCTTGGGGTTAATAAAGCTGGATCTGCCTGGGGCCTACAATTAACAGCAAAGGAGTTTCATTTCTTAAATATCAGAAACATTTCATAACTTGTGAATTGGTTTGCTGTTATCTCTGCAAGCTACCATTAACTATAAAACCCAACATTCAAGTTTAATTAGATGTAACTATTTTTCTCTTCTCTACATATAACTTCTTATAACAGAATATTTAATGACTTTCTACCTATATGTGGCATCTTCATAACAATGGGCAAAGATGAATCAAATTTTAAAATTCTGGTTAATATATACACTCAACATACCATGAAAAATAACCTTTAGAGTTTTATAATAACCTGAATATACCTTCTGATGCTTTAAACACTTTGAAGAAAAGTTGACCCTGCATTCACATATCATTTTAATTACAAAAGAAATTTTAATGCAAATCTTCCCATTAAGAAGTGTGAATAAAACTATATGGTCTCTCTCCCCCAATATATAGGTAAGATTTACCTTCTTATAGCATCTTTATATTCTCTGACTTTGTCCTGTTTTAATTTGCTCCATTTCAACTTCATTCCTGCCTTCTTTATTACTTCTTTGATCCAGATTTCATCTAACTGTGAGTGTGCTTCTAGTGAATCTATGTCAATAGCAGTATTCAATAAAGCTTCATATACATAATCTGGTTGGAATAAGACAAAAACCTTTTAGGATCATGCGTTAAATGCTTAAGAAAGTGACCCCTATTACTAAAAGTCTACATAAACAGTACACTCACTCAATGGGATGTATAAATGGAATATAAAGGTATATAAACTTTCTCTAACATTAACAAATCCCAAAGTTGAAAAAATTCTTTGAAATGATGCACTCATATTGACATTTCTATATATTCATAAATATTTATGTACCTTCTAAACCATCTGAAACATCAATAAAACATTAAGTTGTATGTTGTATGTAATATTTATGTACCTTCTAAACCATCTGAAACATCAATAAAACATTAAGTTGTATGTTGTATGTATTTAGCATTGTGTAGTTGATCAGTCTATTTCTTTGAAAACTTGTAGGCTTGTATGCCATGCATATAAATATGTATATAAAAAGAGTCATTTCTTGTTATTTACAATAGTTATACTCTACAGAGCTGCCATTAATACTGAATTAGCAAATATTGAACCACTGCTCTCAGAGGAAATGCAGGGTTAGGTTCCTTCAAACTTCCAATCACAACATTTCACCAACTGTTTCTATTTATGTGTTTCTATCTAAAGACACTTCAAAAACACATATTGTTGATTAACATCAAACTCACAGCTAATAACATTATACCTGATACCTGAACAAGCTTGTTAGGCATATATTTCCTACATAATACACATCACAATTTTCTTGTTTTTAGGAACACTGGACAGCACTTTATCACTATACTAAGGGGCCATTTTAAAGAGAAATATCATCCACAAAAAGCATGAAAATTCAAAAACATGATACTAAATAGGCCAGTTTTTAAAAGGTGAAACAAGAAGGCAGAAAATCGCCTTGTTAAATCTCAACTGGGAACATACGCATGGAGCAACCCAAATTTTTCACAGCACTGAACATGTCCACAGTAACTGCAAAAGTGCCCTGAGTATTGATTTTTGAACTACAAATAAATCTTAGCAAGTAGGCAAATCTGTAAATACAGAATCTATGAAAAATAAGCATTACCTATATGTACATACAGATATATAGACACACACACATCTCTAAATGATTTATTTAATTGTTTATGTATCTATTTAGGGTTTACAAAAAGTCATGAAATAGCTAGGCATGGTGGCACATGGCTATAATCCTAGTGATTTGGGAGGTTGAAACAAGAGCATCACAAGTTTGAGGCCAGCCTCAGCAATTCAGCAAGTCAATTAGCAACTTAGTGAGACCCTGTCTCAATACATATATACATACATACACACACATACATAAATAGACTAGGAATATAGCTCCAATACAAAAAAAAAAGACTTGAAATAGAGGAAAAATATTTATTCTCTTACTCA
Organism: Geosciurus inauris; assembly: GCA_004024805.1. Lineage (NCBI taxonomy): Eukaryota > Metazoa > Chordata > Mammalia > Rodentia > Sciuridae > Geosciurus > Geosciurus inauris. The sequence continues at coordinate 18,536 of PVHX01007161.1, read as the reverse complement.
TTTTATTTAATGTGCTTTGTTTTAATCTCAGTTGTATTTTCCTGTGGATAATAAATCATGTATCTGTGATGATGATGAAAAAAATATTTTTATGTTTTAAGACTTTCAGTCACCCTATAAACATACTTAGGAGATATGATGGAAAAATATCTTCAAGTAAGAGAATTACACTAAAAAAACATCCAATTTCATGGTGTGCTGGTAAATGTTTAATAATAAAGCTCTCGGGGCTGGGGTTATGGCGCAGTGGCAGCGTGCTCGCCTAGCACGCGGGAGGCACTGGGTTCAATCCTCAGCACCACATAAAAATAAAATAAAGCTATTGTGTCCACCTACAACTAAAAAATAAATATTAAAAAAAAATAATGAAGCTCTCAAAAATAAATATCTGAGGATATGGCTGGGGATATAGCTCAGTTGGTAGAGTGCTTGCCTTGCAAGCACGAGGCCCTGAATTCAATCTCCTGCACCACAAAAAAATAAAATAAAATAAAAAGCCCTGTTTTATAATATTTCACAATTTCTGTAGTGGAAATATTCTAGTCAGGTTTGATTTTAAGCTACCAACATCAAGTCAATGAAAGCACAAATGGGAAAAGATCATAATAGCACACTATTATGCAGTATTTCTATCATACAGATAAGAATAAATAACCTCAAAGCAATTAAAATAGTAAGTAGTAAAAGGCATTTAAGTAGTTAGGAAGTAAAGAGTTTTGTTGAATTTTGTTTTGTTTTGTTCATGGTACTGGGGATTGAACTCAGGAGCTCTTTGCCACTAGGCTACATACCCAGGCCCATTTATTTATTTATTTATTTGTTTATTTATTTTTGTAGTTGTAGATGGACAGCATGCCTTTATTTATTTCCTTTTATGTGGTGCTGAGGATTAAAACCAGAACCTCACACATGCTAGGCTAGTACTCTGCCACTGAGCCCCAGGCCCTATTTTATTTTGAAACAGGGTCTTGCTAAGTTGCTACTGCTAGCCTTGAATTTATGATACTCCTGCCTCAGCCTCCTAAGTTGCTAGGACTACAGGTATGTACCCCTATGCCTGGTTTCGATGAGCTTTTAATATTTCCTTTTTATGATTTTTTTTTTAATTTTTAATTGTTTTTTCTGTTGTAGATGGACACAATACCTTTATTTTGTTTTATTTGTTTTTATGTGGTGCTGAGGTTTGAACCCAGTGCCTCACACATGCAAGGCAAATGCTCTATCACTGAGCCACAACCTCGCCCTTATGATTTTATTTTTAAAAAATGGTTATGTGTAAGAACTAGCTCACATAATTCCTTATAATTTAGCTGGTACCAATTAGGGCTCACAAACTAGTGTAAGTCAGCCCAGCAAGCTATTAGTCCTATTCTATAATAATGCCAAGAAACCATTACTGATTTATCTCCCAAATCTTTTTTTTTAAATTTTTTTTAGTTGTTGATGGATCTTTGTTTTATTCATTTATCATTTATACATGGTGCTGAGGATCGAACCCAGTGCCTCACGCATGCTAGGCAAACGCTCTACCACTGAGCTACAGCCCTAGCCCCCCAAATCTTTTCCCTTAAAAAAACCACATTTTAGGGTTTGGGTTGTGGCTCAGTGGTAGAGCGCTTGCCAAGCATGCATAAGGCACTGGGTTCGATTCTCAGCACCACATATAAATAAATAAAATGAATAAAGATCCATCAACAACTAAAAAAAATATTTAAAAAAAAACACATTTTAAAAATGATACAACTCAAATTCTCTATGTGGATATGTTCAGAGAATTACAAAACTCTTTCAAAAACATGAAAATTATAAATTCAATGCTTGTTTTTTATTTTCTGTTTTTACAATACTAGGAATTGAACTGAGGGAATATTCTCCCCCTGAGCCACATCCCCAACCCTTTTTATTTTTTATTTTGAGACAGGGCCTTGCTAAATTGCTGAGGCTGGCTTTGAATTGGGATCCTCCTGCCTCAGCCTCCCAAGCTGCTGGGATTACAGGCACATACCACCACACCCAGCTTGTTTCTTGTTTTGAGACAGGGTATTACTATCCTGCCTCAGATTCCCAGGTCACTGTGATTACAGGCATGAGTGGTGGCAATGCTATTTTTAATAATGCTAAAAATATCTAATAATCCAATTACTACAGTTTTCCAATAAGTTATCCTGCACTTTTGAGAGGCAGCTGGTATTAAGCAATAATCTTTTCCCTCCTATATTAAATGCATATGATATCAACATACTATTTTATCTTTATTCTAGCATGTGCAAGGCCTTGGGTTCAATCCCCAGTTCAGCAGAACAAACGTTGTAGTGATCACTACAAATATTTCTCTCATACAAATATTATCAAAATGAATAAAAAAAAGAAATCTGAAAATTATAGAAGGGATTGGGCACAAGGCCCTGGGTTTGATCCCAAACACAACAACAATAAATAAATTAAAAGAAAATTATTGCAAAACAAGGGAAAAATAAAAGTGTAAGCAAGTATACCCCTTAGTGCAAAAGCATTCTTTGGACTTACTCCAACAGACCACAAAGTTTCTGAAAAGGAAAAAATAATTCAGATAAGAAAATATATCTCACTTTTATCAAAAGCAAAAGCATAGGGCTGGAGTTGTAGCTCAGTGGTAGAGCACTTGCCTAGCACGTGTGAGGCTCTGGGTTCCATTCTCAGCACCACATACATACATACATACATACATAAATGTATTGTGGCCATCTACAACTAAATATATATATATAAAGAAATAAAGAAAGCAAAAGCATAGAGAACTACACTTTACAGAGAACGAAAACACTACTAATGTTTGTGACTTAAAGTGAAAAATATTGGAATGACTTATCTTCTTAAAGTGCCGGTCTAGTTTTTATCCCTGACTGCCTTAATCTCATTTGTAAGATTTCAGATTTTCCACATCCCCATATTTTTGCTTATAAACTTATCTGCTCACCTATGTCTTTTTCCATTGTTCTGGCCAGTTGCTCAACAGTCATTCCTATCCATACTTCTACCTCCTTTTTAGATTTTGTTGAAGATAACTGAGATTTCCGTGGTCTCTTTTCCTATTTTTTAAAAAAAGACAAACAAGAAGAAAAAAATTTAAGTCACAATTTAGATTTATTCCGGAATTTAGTAGCCATGATCATGGCTACTATTGAATAAAACTATTAATAGACACTTCTGTAAGAAGTTAAAATTAAACTAAAATTTTAAAACCCTGCATCCTTTATTCACTGTTTTATGATAATCTCTAGGTAATCAAATTCACCAGCACTACCAACCAACTAACCTGAATTTCCCTTCCTCACAAAGATCTCTTGCCTGGAGTATAGCATTAAGTAATAGATCCTACAAATGACAAAGTACTAAAAATGGATTTCTACTCATCATTCTAAGCATTTTAATATCAAGCTAAATAATACAATAAGAGATAAAAATCTGTAACTACCTCCTTTGTTACTAGAAGCCTGTATTGTGATAAAGCAGCCCCAATGAGCACATCTGTCCGCAAAGGCCAGGCACATAGCTGAGCTGTCCATACTGGGTAAGAAGATGAAAATCCATGCCTCCATTGTACCAATGTTCTTCTTTGACCCAGGCTGTGCAGCTGCCTACAAACAGTGTGAAAATGTAGCAAATTCTCCAACTTCAGTAGCTTCTGATTCATATTTTTCCTAAAAAAAAAACTTAAAAATAATGTTTGGGTTAACATTTAAATCAAGTTAGCAAATATCAATTGATATTTGCACTGTACAAGGGTACTAGAGTACAACAGTGAGTAAAACTAGGTTATGCCCTGAAAGAGCTCAGTCAAGTCAAGAAAGAAGGGATTTTTCTAAACAGTGTATCTGAAGTCAATCACCTCTGCTAAACACTCTAAGGACTCCCCATTAGCCAGTACAATGTGCTAACATCCTATATAAGGACTCATTGTCTGCCCTCTGCTAAACTCTCACTTCATCTCTTAGAAAATTTCCCCACTCCTGTCTCCCAAGCTTTTGATATTCTGACCTACCTATATCTCCAATCATTTGTCATCTAATTTCTGAACCTTTTTATATGCTTCCTAAAGCTTCCTGTAGCAGCAATTGTCTTTCAACTCTTTTTTTTTTTTTTTTTTTTTGTTCTTAAGATTGAACCCAGGTACACTCAACCACTGAGCCACATCCCCATCCATTTTTTTTTTTTTTTTTTTTATTTAGCAACAGGGTCTCACTGAGTTGCTTAAGGCCCCACCAAGTTGCTGAGGCTGGCTCTGAACTCAAGATCCTCCTGCCTCAGCCTCCTAGCCACTGGAATTATAGGCATACACCATCTTGTCCGGCTGTCTTTGAACTCTTCAAGAATTTCCCCCCACCTATCTTGTTCCTCCCAAAAAAGGATGCTTTACAGTAGAAGAAGGTATCTGACTGTCATTGAATAACACCTTTTGAATACTATTCTTGGAATAAAAAAGATGCTTATTGAGAGATAACTACAATGGAACTCATTAGTAATACAGTTCTCTTCCTCTCACACTCCTTTATTTTCTCTCAAGGCTGTATTTCTACAGCTTTGCTTTTCAATTTTTAAGGGCAGAGCAATTAAAACAATGTAGGAAAGTACATGTTTTCTCCTAAGGAAACATTTCCTAAGCATCATATGCCAGACATTGTGCTTCATATTGTTGATGCAAAGTTTAATAAGCCTTTAATAAATTTAATAAGCCTTCCACAAACAGTTCACTCTCCTTAAGCCTTTCCAATATAATGATTTTCAGGTACACCAGATACAGTGACTGATTACAACTCAAAATAGTATATTCATTGTAATAATATGTATAATTCTTTCTCTAAATTGTAGTCACTGCAAGGTTTTTCTTTTCTTTTTTTTTTTTTTTTTTTTAAGAAAAGTAAATTTTCAAGTAGTGGATATGAGCTGCCGGACTTTTTAATAAAGACTTTCTTTTACTCACTACTCAGAAATAACCTGAGGGGCTGGGGTTATGGCGCAGTGGTAGCGTGCTCGCCTGGCATGCGTGAGGCAGGGGGTTCGATCCTCAGCACCACATAAAAATAAAATAAAGAGCCGGGCGCGGTGGCTCAAGCCTGTAATCCCAGCACTTAGGGAGGCTGAGACAGGAGAATCGCGAGTTCAAAGCCAGCCTCAGCAATGGCGAGGTGCTAAGCAACTCAGTGAGACCCTGCCTCTACATAAAACACAAAATAGGGCTGAGGATGTGGCTCAGTGGTTGAGTGCCCCTGAGTTCAATCCCCAGTAC
>PVHX01007161.1:0-13170 GCA_004024805.1 Geosciurus inauris | reverse complement strand
AAAGATATTCTGTCTGCCTACAACTAAAAAATGAATGTTTAAAAAAAAAAAAAAAAAAAAAGAAATAACCTGAGCTGGGAGTATAATTCAGTTGTAGAACATGTGCTTAGTAGGCAGAAAGCCCTGAAGTCAATCCAAAGCATGAAAAGAGAGAGAGAGACAGACAGACAGACAGAAAAAAAGAAAAGAAGAAGGAATCATCTCAGTTAACATTTTAATGTGTAGGGGCTAGGGCTGCAGCTCAGTGGTAGAGTGCCAGTGAGGCACTGGGTTTGATCCTCAGCATCATATAAAAAATAAATAATATAAAGGTACCGTGTCCATCTACAACTACATCAGTAAAAAAAAAAAACATTTTAATGTGTATCTTTTCAAGCCTTTTCTCTGTGCTTATATCTATTTTGCTTACAAAAATATGAAGTCATACTATGTGTACAAGTTTTTCCACTGAATATATTGTGAATAGTGTTTTATATCATTAAACATTATTATTTGACATTACAAAAATAAAAAATAAAAAAGGGAAAGAAAACCCAGGTGCAGTGGAACACACTTGTAATACCAGCTTCTCAGGAGGCTGAGGCAAGAGGATTGCAAGTCTGAGGCCAAGAAGTTCTGGCCAACTTAGGGAGATCCGATCTCAAAATAAAATCTTAAAAAAAAAAGGCCAGGGGGCTGGGATTGTGGCTCAGTGGTAGAGCGCTTGCCTCGCATGCGTGAGGCCCTGGGTTCGATCCTCAGCACCACATACAAAGCAATGAAATAAAGACATTGTGTCCATCTACAACTAAAAAAATATTTAAAAAAAAAAAAAAAAAAAAAAGGCCAGGGAGGGCCTGAGGTTGTGGCTCAGTGGTAGTGAGCTTGCCTAGCACATGTGAGGCTCTGGGTTCAATTCTCAGCACCGCATATAAATAAATGAATAAAATAAAGGTCCACCAACAACTAAAAAATATTAAAAAACAAAAGGGCCAAGGATATGGCTCAGTGATAAAGTTCTTGCCTAGAAAGGCCCTGGCTTAGATGCCTGATACTACAAATATATATATATATATATATATGGAATATTTCAATGTATTTACTTTATATTCTATATAAAGCTATCTTGAACAAATTCTCAACTTTTAGTTGCCTTAAAATATTTTTAGCTAGGCAGCTGGGCATGGTTGCACACACCCATAATCTCAACACTTTGGGAGGCTGAGACAGGAGAATCACGAGTTCAAAGCTAGCCTCAGCAACAGCGAGGTGCTAAGCAACTCAGTGAGACGCTGTCTCTACATAAAAAAAAAAAACAACACAAAGCCAGGCACGGTGGCGCAAGCCTGTAATCCCAGTACTTAGGGAGGCTGAGACAGGAGAATCATGAGTTCAAAGCCAGCCTCAGCAACAGCGAGGTGCTAAGCAACTCAGTGAGACCCTGTGTCTACATAAAAACACAAAATAGGGCTGGGGATGTGGCTCAGTGGTTGAGTCCCCCTGGGTTCAATCTCCAGTACCCAAAAAAAAAAAAAAAAATGCAACACAAAATAGGGCTGGGGATGTGGCTCAGTGGTTGAGTGCCCCTAACTTCAATCCCCAGTACCAAAAAAAAAAAAAATTTTTAGCTAAGCATAGTGCGACAGGCCTATAACACCAGATACTCTGGTGCGTGAAGCAAAAAGAGCACAAGTTTGAGGCCAGCTTCAGCAACGTAGCAAGACCCTATCTTTTTTTTTTTTTTTAATATTTTTTTAGTTGTAGATGGACACAATGTCTTTATTTTATAGCTTTGTATGTGGTGCTGAGGATTGAACCCAGGGCCTTACGCATGTGAGGCAAGCGCTCTACCACTGAGCTACAATCCCAGCCCCAGCAAGATCGTATCTTAAAAATAAAATTATTTTTAAAAATTTTAAACTTTCTCTCACAATATGGTATTTCTACAATATGCTTATATTTTATAATTAAAGAATTATAATAAAATATTTATAAAACATTTACATAGAAATTAAATTTATTCCTTTAAAAATATTTTTTAGTTGTAGATAGAATACCTTTATTTGATTAATTTATTTTTATGTGGTACTGAGGATCAAACTCAGTGCCTCACACATGCAAGGCAAGCACTCTATTGCCAAGCCACAACCACAGCCCCATTTATTCTTGATATATATTTATATTTTCTGCTATATATTCTTTAAAATTCTTCAGAAATGATTAATAGTTACAAGATATGATCAAAGAAATTGGGGCAGGCGGGCGCGGTGGCGCAAGCCTGTAATCCCAGCACTTAGGGAGGCTGAGACAGGAGAATCGCAAGTTCAAACCCAGCCTCAGCAACGGCGAGGCTCTAAGCAACTCAGTGAGACCCTGTCTCTACATAAAACACAAAATTGGGCTGGGGATGTGGCTCAGTGGTTGAGTGCCCCTGAGTTCAATCCCTGGCACCAAAAAAAAAAAAAAAAAAAGAAACTGGGGCCTGAGCAAGTGAGCTTTGTTACATAACTGGATAGTAAATTAAAAATTAAATGTTACATTTCAACCAATCTTTCCAAAATGTATTTTATGTTCCTGACACAGTTAATAGAGTTTTTTGTTTGTTTGTTTGTCTTTATTTTGGTACTGAGGATTGAACCTGGAGCACTTATCCACTGAGCCACGTCCCCGGCTCTATTTTTTATTTTGAGAGAGGGTCTCACTAAGTTGTTTAGGGCCTTGCTAAATTGCTGAGGCCAGCCTTGAACCTGCAATCCTCTTGCCTCAGCTTCCTAAGCCACTGGGATTATGGGTGTGCCCCACTGCCCCAGCCCTGAATATTTGTTTTTAAAGGAAAGAAATGATAACTGAAAAAGGCAGGGTATAGTGAACAAAGTACCAAACTAGACAACAAAAGTATCTTGGGTGGATACCTACTTTGACATTTAGCAGCAAATGTTACCTTGATCGAGTAAATCACTTCTTTCCTATCAGCCTCATTTTTTCTGATGTCTGTAAAAAGAAAAGTAAAAAGTGTTTAAATGTCTGTCCTTTCTTCCACAAAGAAAACAATGAGGTAATGTATATACTTTGTCACCAGCTATTTTAAACTACATTATATCATGTTTTTTAATGATGGTTTATATGTTTTAAGGATTCATTACTTGTAAGTTAAAAATATTCACAAGTCATTATCTTGTTTATTTACAGGTAATTCTGAGTTTTGTGTGTGTGTGCTGAACATTGTTAGCAGGTTACCTTAAAAGATTTATTCAAGTAAAGATCAAAAGAAATTCTGACAATTCCAAAGAAATACACACATTAAGATTTAGAAATTCATTCATACATTAAACACTTTAAGAACTCTACATGTTAAAAATCTTATTTAGGTATGTGCCCCTAATCTAATAAATAAAAAGTGCGCAGGGAGCACAGGCTTCCGTAGGAAATTATTCTTAAGTTAGTCTGAAAAAAGATTTTACAAGGGCATTGATTCATGGAGTGAAAGACCCTACAAGATATTAACCTAAATACAGGTATGTAATTGAGGCAGGAATTAGAAATAACACATTGGAGGCAATAAACCAAACGTCCAAACTGGAAGGAACCTTGGTTATATACAAGACCTTTGTTTTACAGCAAAAGAACCTGAATTCCAGAGAGGTCAAAAATACTCCTCCAATGTCATACTACTAGTTAATGGCAGTCGGGATTAGAACCCAGGTTTTCTAATTCCCAGTTCGGTGCTGTTTGCCATAAATGTACTGGTGTGGGGAATCTGAAAAAAAGAAAAAGGATGGTGGACATATGTAATTGCATTTGTGGAAACGTCTAAATTTAAGAGCTGGAAGCTTAGTAGCTTAACTGAAAGGAAAAGGAAATCAGTGTAGAAAAATTTCGAATGAGGGGGGTTTCGCCTCAAACTCAAATCCAAAAAGGCTTCTGCACACAGGAAGCCTGGGAAGTGACACCCGGGAGGAAGCAAGGCGCCGGCCGCTTCTGAAAAAACGATGAACAGGATTTGGTGAATGCCTAAGTGGAGGTCACGCAGGGATGAAATGCATCTTGGAAAGGCTTCCGAACAAGCAACGTTTATGAATTCGCGTGATTTATGCCATTGACATTTTAGGCCAAAAAAAATAAACGCCACCCGGAAGACCCTGGCTAAGGAACCCCACTTACTCTACTCCCACGTGAGGCTCTGGCACCACGATTCCGATCCCAGGCGGAGATCTCCTTCCGGACCCAGAAGAACTGTAGATGTGATGGTCCGTAGCATAAATGGTCCCCGTCGGGCTTCCGGTCATGCCGGAAGCGGTTTTTCCCCGAATTCAGAATAGTCGCTGTTGCTCGCGGAACTGGGACTGTCTGAGGTCTGGCAATGGTTCAATCAGGGGTCTCCTCCCAGGATCAGCCGCGTGTTGTTTATCGCGTCTGCAGCACGCTTCCCTTTTTAACATTACTGCTTCTGCAGGACTGTGAGTGGCCGTGGTGTCTACACTGGAGGAAAAATAAACGAGGAAATGTGAGAGAATGCTGTGTCCTTCAAAGACCCATGTAACTAACAAAAAGGAAAAAGTTCAAGGAAAAGTGGCGACGGTAGTACTGTGTGAGGAGTGTTTCGGACAGAATTTGTAATAGAGCCAGGGAGCTTGGGTTCTTAACCTGGTGTATTTCCCATATGTATGGAGGTGTTTTGTCAACTTTCTGTGATTCACTTTCCTCGTCTGTAATATGGTAATGACAGAAGGTACTTAACAGGATCGTAGTAAGGTTAAGTGATTTGGTAAAGTGTTGATAATAGTGCCTGGTTCATGTAAGTGTTTGTTGTTGTGACTTTTAAGCTACCTCCCACTCATTTGCTTCACCTTGAGGAGAGTTTGTCTTTGAGCCTGTTCCCTGGACCACAGCCATCACCATCTCTTGGGTGTTTGTCATCTAAACTGCCATAAGTTAATGGCTTCTAGAAGTTAACTCATTTTTTTGGGAGGGGGGAGTCCAGGGATTGAACTCAGGGGCACTCAACCACTGAGCCACATCCCCAGCCCTGTTTTGTGTTTTATGTAGAGACAGGGTCTCACTGAGTTGCTTAGCGCCTCGCCATTGCTGAGACTGGCTTTAAACTCGCAATTCTCCTGTCTCAGCCTCCCAAAGTGCTGGGATTTACAGGAGTGCGCCACCGTTCCCGGCTGTAGGTTAACTCTTCTATAGAAGAGTTTCTTACTCAAAAGCATGCTTTCCTTTATCTTTCTCCTATAATGTAACTTCCGAATTCATGCCTCTATCCACCCACCCATCTGTTTTTGGCGGGGGAGAGGAAGGGTGGTCTTCGTGTACCTACCACGAAGGTTTGTAATAAGCCTTACTGCATGGGGTTGGGGGTGTGGCTCAGTAGTGGAGCACATGCAAGCAGGAGGCGCTGGGATCAATCCCCAACACTGCCAAAAAAAAAAAAAAAAAAAAAGTTGCTCAATAATTTAACAGAAACCTTATGCCCACCCCACCCCTACCCTTCTCCTGGGAATCTTTTAATTTAAGCTTAACACCCACTTGTTTGAAAAGTGTTGAAGTTCATTCCAATTACTATCATTGGACCTACCATTCACAAACATCTACCGAAGTTCACTTTCTCCAAGAAGTAGTTCTTTGCTCTCTGGCCTTGCAAAGCAGTTGAGAAGAAGAAATAGGTTGGTAGAACACCAAAGTAGTATTTATATCTCCTTCCCAATATTAAAATGAAAGTAATGTAACATTGTAATCATGCTATAAAAATACAAGCTATACAACAAAATATAGGGGAAATGGCAAAAATTTTTTTGGTACCTGGGATTGAACTCAAGGGTACTCGACCACTGAGCCACATCCCCAGCCTATTTTTTGTGTTTTTTGTAGAGATAGAGTCGCAGAGTTGCATAGTGCCTCGCCCTTGCTGAAGCTGGCTTTGAACTTGTGATTCTCCTGTCTCAGCCTCCCAAAGTGCTGGGGTTACAGGCGTGTACCACCGGGACTGGCTGGCTTTTTTTTTTTTTTAAATGAGGATAGTTAAAGGAACAGAAAGCCAACTTGGAAGAGCTGGGAATAGCTTTGATGGTGGTAAGGATTGAACCTAGGGCTTTATGCATGCTAAGTGAGCACTCTACCACTGAACTATGCCGTCAACCCTTAAGCTAGAAACAGTTGAGCAGCAAAATAACATAGTATTGGATTTCAACCCAAAGTGTTGGAAAATACACACACACACACACACACACTAATATAAATTCTCAAAAAATCAAAAAATGGAGAATGGATAAATATTCCTTCAGCATTTCAAACAATATTTGTATATAACCCCCATTAGGAGGTGAAGTTTAATTCTCCTGTTTGTGTGTGTGTGTTGCATGAATTGGATTTAGTGACTTCCTTCCAAAGGATAGAATGTGGAAAGCAGAAAATAATAATTTAACAAGAGAAGTACCACCTTAACCAAGCTTCTACGTAAGCTCATTCAGAGATTCCCTCTTTGTGTGTGTGGTGCTGGGGATTGAACCCAGGGCTTTGTGCATGTGAGGCAAGTACTCTGCCAACTGAGCTATATCTCCAGCCTTCCCTCTTTTTTAAAAAATATTTCTTTTTAGTTGTCAATGGACCTTTATTTTATTTATTTATATGTGGTGCTGAGAATCAAACACATGCTAGGCAAGTGCTGTGCCACTGAACCACAAATCCAGCCCAGAGATTCCTTCTTCATAGAGAATATATACAGAAATAGAATAGTGGTAACATAATCATTGCTAGAGTTTTGGGTTTTTTTGTTTGTTTGTTTTTTGGTACTGGGGATTGAACTGGGTTGCACTCAACCACTGAACCACATTCCCAGCCCTATTTTGTGTGTTATGTAGAGACAGGGTCTCACTGAGTTGCTTAGTGCCTCGCATTTGCTGAGGCTGGCTTTGAACTCGCAATTCTCCTGTCTTAGCCTCCCAAAGTGCTGGGATTACAGGCGTGCACCACTGCACCTAGCTGTTGTTTTGTTTTTAAGCAATTTTTGGTCTAAATATTGGTGGGTGGTGACACCAGCAAAAGTTCTTAATCCCCATGTTAAGCTATCAGGAAATAGCTCCTTTTTAAAATTTTAATTGGTGAACCAACTATGAAATAGGAAATCATTTTATTAGGATTTCCTTCCAGAAGATATTTTAAATTGCAGCACATGAAACAGTTCTATTCAGATCAAACTCCCTTTCCTTTGTTAAAAGGTTTTTTAAGGGTCTAGGGATATAACTCAGTTGGTAGAGTGCCTGCCTCATGTGCACAAGGTCCTGGGTGCAATCCTCAGCACCACAAAAAAAAAAAAAAAGGCCATGTGAGCCCCCAAGTCTAACTACCCCTTAAGAGTTGGACTTCTTAGCCGGGCGCGATGGCGCAAGTCTGTAATCCCAGCACTTAGGGAGGCTGAGACAAGAGAATCGCGAGTTCAAAGCCAGCTTAAGCAACTCACTGAGACCCTGTCTCTACATAAAACACAAAATAGGGCTGGGGATGTGGCTCAGTGGTCGAGTGCCCGAGTTCAATCTCCAGTACCCCCCCCCCAAAAAAAGGCAGAGCCCCACATCCATAGGCCATACCAACAAAATAAGCTGCAAGAACATACAACCAGAAAACAAGTACCTAAGATTACTAAAAACCATTGTCAGTTTCATCCCATATTGATGTGTCAATAAAAGTCTTTCCCAGCCATGTCTAATTGTCCAGGGACGTAGTCTGGATTTACCAGGGCAGTCTGGCAGAACTCACAGGCACTTCAGTGAATACGCAGTAGGCAGAGGTATTTGCTACTCTGTCATAAGTGTGTCGTAAGTTCACAATGGTGAACATAGGTGAGGACACACCTATGTTCAAAAGGACAAAGCAGTTACAGGCACTAATACAGGCAAATCACGTCCAACTGGGAAAATTCATGCCAGCTTTTAAGTCGCAGGAAAGCATAGCAGCTGCCTGTGGAGGCTTCCCTGTGTGGTGATACTACACTCATAGAGCTTGGACCTGAACTTTAGCAGGCTCTGTGTTTACCAGCACCAGGGAATACATAATTGGCCAAAAGGAAATACCAAACATGTCCTTCAAAATCTGTGTCCCGTCTTTGGGACATGGCCAAGTCACATTGATTGGGGGGGCAGTCACTAGTCACCATAGTGTCACAAGGAGCAGGCAACAGAATATCCCCTTGCTTCCCAAACCCAGGTTAAAATACAACATCATTTGTTGTCACCTGGACCTATATTGGGGCTGCTGTGCAGTGCAGCAAAGCCTCCACAGAATTTGATCCCCCTCATTGAGGATGCTCATTCAGAGCTTTCATAACTGCCCACAGAGGCTATGTTCTAAGTCCTTGCTTCCTCAGGCCATTGTATCTTTCTATATCATGCCTACAGCCTGTAGGTGATATGAGATGGCCAGCTTCCATTGAATCTATAACTGAATTGCCCATTGCTGCACATCCTGACCTGTGAAATGGGTGCCTTGATCACTTTCTATTGTGATGAGCCAGCTTCACAACGCAGTAACACTGGGTGCACATCATAGTACACTGATTCAGTTGACCACAGGGCTAGGCAAACCAGCCTGTAGCTGTATTGACTGCTATCAAGGAAAACTCAGTCCCCTCTGACCTTAGTAAAAGGTCCATGTAGTCAACCTGCCACCATGTTCAAGAGGAAGCATCTGTCTCAGTCTGGGATTTATGACCAGGAATTGCTGAGCTCAGACTAATTTATATACAGCAGATTCGTGGAGTGAATCACCAGCCTCACAACAGGATGGGTTTTATAAGCTTTAATATGAGATAATATAACAATAAGCAAGCGACAGTTATACTTTGCAATATTGAATATGGTATATAATGGATCAATAATATAGAGGGAAAGAAAGAAGAGTGGCTCCAGCCCAATAAACACTCACCAATCAGCACCGGATAACACAACACAGGTTTGCAAGTGTACTCAAAGCATCAGCATCACCTTCAACATCCAGCCTTGGGTAAAATAAGCAACACCAAGAGTGGGGTAAACATAGGTGAGAGTCAAGATCCTTCTTCTTTACTCACAGCATAACCATCACCTTCAACACCTATCCTTGGATAAAAGGAGCAACACTGAGGGTAGGGTAAACACATAGGTGAGAGTCAGCTTTCTTCCTCACAAGTCAAATTCCTTCTACACTCAAAGCATCAGATTCCCTCTTCTCCAGTTGGATTCCTTCTTCTCCAGTTGGATTTCTTCCTCTCCAGTTGGATTCCTTCTTCTCATTCTCATTCCCCTTTGGAGGACTTAAAAAGGCACAGCAACCCCTCCCAATATGCAGTCCAGCGTTATGCAACTGGCCTTAGGTTGTTTTTCTCTGCAAGGTGGGAACTGGCCAGGTTCCAAGCTCACAGGGTCGAAAGTTAAAAGTTTTGATGCACCAAGAGCTCATTAGTGCACCAGATGGCCTCGAACAATAACATTGAGAGTGTTTACTGTCTTCAAAGTCTCTCCAAATTCCTCACTAATGAGCCCTCCTCTCCTAAGACACTTAAGGACTGGCCCATATTATTAACTATCTATACAGCGTCCATGCATTACCTGACAAACCATAGTTCCAAGGCATCAAGGGTGTAGATATTCCTGAGTATAAACCACACATGCCTGCCAGGCCTCTATAAGCCACCACATTAAATGCAAGCCCCATTGTTTGACTATATTCCACATAATTTTCACATCTGGATGCTGTAGGCAGTGGGGCAACCAAGCCGCTAGGTTGGTGGGAGGTGGCCACTCTAACATCTGCACCCTAGCTAAAGGATCTACTTCATCATTCCCTGGGGCTAGTCAGAGGAGCATGGCCAGTAACATACGCTGTTACTGGTGGCTCAGCGCCAAGAGCTCTTGCCACAGAACTTAACCCCAACACACAGCACAACTGTCAGTACATATCACGGTGAGGGATGCTCTATTTGCTATCTTCATCAACTGTGTGTAGTTCAGCTCACTGACTACTTGTCCTGCATTATTATCAAATCTGTTTCTGGCTCCACAGCTACTGCCATCCACACAGGCAGCTGTCCACAGCTGGAGCCATCATTGTAACAAGCACTAGATGGTATAAGTGCTTTACCTCCAAAGTATGGGCTTGTTTCTGGTTCACCTACACAGATAACAGTCTCTAGCACCTCTTAAAGTCTCTCTTCCCTGCTAGCATATCTGAGCCTCTGCTGGCTCCTGGCACACTTGGGCTTTCTTTTGGTCCCTGTAACTTCACAGACTTTAGGATTTATTCTACAGAACAAATAAAATAATTATGAAAAGATAAATAGAGCTATAAATATAGATATTTATTTATTTATTTGTACTGGGATTGAATCCAGGGGCACTCCACCACTGAGCCACATCCCCAGCCCTATATTGTGTTTTATTTGGAAACAGGGTCTCACTGAGTTGCTTAGTGCCTTGCGTTGCTGAGGCTGGCTTTGAACTCGCAATTCTCCCTTCTCAGCCTCCCAAAGTGCTGGGATTACAGGCTTGTGCCACTGTGCCCAGCTTAAATATAGACATTTATGATAGCCTTATTTATAGTAAGATACAGTTTTGGAAATGACTTACATTTAAGTTATTGGAGATTGAATATTTCCAAATTTGGAGTTGGGTATGTGTATGGGATACCATAGAGTTATTATGAGTAATAACATAGATTTCCATTGACATGGAAAGGTGCCTATCAGGTGAAAAAAGAAAAGCAAATCATAAAATATCATGTTATGTAATTGTCTTAATTAGACTAAATTAAAAATAAATAGTATTATATAAGTATATACAATGCATGTTTGATGTGAATATTTGTATGTACTTGTGACTTAATTTCTTTCCTTTTTTGGCATCTGTGAGGTTTGATTTTTTTTTTTAACCATAAGCATGTGTTTTTTTTTAACTTTTTTTTTCCTTGCAATACTGGGGATTATTGAACATAGGGCTGTGCACATGGTAGACAAGTGCTCTATCACTGAGTATATTCCCAATCCTTTTCATTTTATTTTGAGATAAGGTCTTGCTAAGTTGCCTGGCTGACCTGGAACTTTCAATCCTCCTACCTCAGTCTCCAGAATAGCATTACAGACATGCACCACTGTCTGTAAATATAAAATATTTATTTTTAAAGTATGATATAAAAGTATTTACTTAAAAAGTAAATTAATTCCCTGTAATCCCAGCACTTAGGGAGGCTGAGACAGGAGAATTGTGAGTTCAAACCCAGCCTCAGCAACGGCAAGGTGCTGAGCAACTCAGTGAGACCCTGTCTCTACATAAAACATAAAATAGGCCTGGGGATGTGGCTCAGCGGTCAAGTGTCCCTGAGTTCAATCTCTAGCACTGAAAAAAAAAAAAAAAGTAAATTAATTCATGCAACTTGTTAAAAACCATTAAATAATATTTTTATATTCAGAAAAAGGCTATTTTACATTTTGGAAATACTAAATATAAGTTTGTTTCTGAATGAATAGGCCTTTTTCTGTCCTTATAGCTAATGCAATTTTCAATATTAGTAATGCATATTAAATATTAGTAAATATTTATGGAAATAAGCATTTACCATAAATAGGTATGTCAATTCAACAGGGATAGAAGAACAATATGTTTGTCTTCAACTTTATATTTTAAATAAAATGTATGCAAATATACTCTTCTTGTACCTTAATTTAATGCATTAAAATCACAAGGAATTTCTTTTTTTGGCTAATAAGACTAGAACAGAAATTCTGATATGGTTCCCATTAACCTAATTCAATCAAATTAATTAGTCTGAAATGCTAGATTTAAAGAAAATATCCCTAATCCCTGTGCAAAGGAGGAAAGGGGTGGCAGGGGTGTGTGGAATCTCTGTTATATAGTAGTACTTTTGTACCAAAGTCAGTTTTCTTGAAGTTTTTCCATTGCTATGGAAACCACCAGCAGAGCATTTAACAACCCTGACTATAAGGCTCTATTCATTAATTTACTGGTCTAGGGTTCACTAGGCTCAGAAAGGTATGAGTGGTTTGAAGAACAGCTCAGAGCAGGTCTTGCTCCCCTGACCTGTAGAGGTTCTTAAATTGCTGTAATTGCTGCTCCACCTTCATTTACTGATCTGGGTGTATACTTCCATGCCAGGGGCTCACAGCATTCTCTTGTAAGTAGTTGTTTGTAAAGCTGCCTTAGTACCATGCAGTTTTAAAAAAGGGCTTAAAGTGAACAAAAGAGAAAGAAATGTGCTAATTCTTTGCTTCACCCAGTTAATGTCTATCACAGGAATTTTGTTTATTTTTGTATGAAACCAGTATTTTCCCAGGCAAGAAAACAATGTGTTCTCTCAATTCACAGTTTAATTTGGAGGTAATTATATTCAGTCTGCCCAGTTAACTTTATTTCACCTTAACTTTTTTTTTTTAATTTTTTTTAATATTTATTTTTTAGTTGTAGGCAGACAGAATATCTTTATTTTATTTTTATGTGGTGCTGAGGATCGAACCCAGTGCCTCACGTGTGCTAGGCGAGCATGCTACCACTGCGCCACAACCCCAGCCCTCACTTTAACTTTTGAAGTCTTTGTTGAAAACATCCTCAAGTGACCTACCTTAATTGTGGAGACTTGAGTTACATTTCTTTGTTGCATAATATTTTTTTATTATTTTCTGCTTCCCTATTTTTATTAATTCCCCTCCCCCTCCTTGATTATAAAAATAAATAATAGATATTTAGCATAGCCACTTTCAAAATATAGAAAATATAAAGAAAAAATTTAAATTCCCACAGTTCTATCATCCTGAGGTAACTGCCTCAACAAATATGTATGGAGCAGGTGTAATGCCCAAGCTCACAAGACCACTAGAGACCACCAGGAGTCCAATTCCGATGTAATCACAAAAGGGTCTTTTATGACAAGCTCAAGCAGGGACCGCACACCTTCACCGACACAGCGGGTAGAGAGGTGCAGCCCGAGTCTAGGGAAGCGGAGATTTTTATGGGTTTCAACCGCAAGCAGGGGAGTACATGCCTTGGCGTTACATGATTGGGTATAGGAAAGTGAGCGCAGGGGAACAGTAGTCTTGTCACTATAGGATTGGGTAAAGGTGAGGTCAGTTGACCTTTAGTCTGATCGGCTTGGCTGTAGTGGGCCTGATGTTTAGTTTCCTGATTGGTTGGCCCAAATTGCTAAACAACT